>JAUEKZ010201728.1:0-23998 GCA_031471865.1 Melibe leonina
CTGGTGTTTACTAGGATGCCTACCAATTACCATTGTTTTTGTCTTTTTTACATTTATGATTAGTCCTCTATTATTCATTTAATCCTAAAACCTAACTCATAGAATACACTACATATCATTTGTTAGCTGCATTTTCAGTATTAAGTTAGATATGTCTCTATCTGATAACAATAAATATAATTTATATTGTCTTACCATGTAATAGCAGACTCAATAGTTGTTAAGTTGTTTTTTTTTCTGCTGTATCAGGCTGATATGTTACCAAATGTGATAAACACTAAAAAGGAGAATTAAAGTTTAGTTAAATGACATATTGTCTTATTGTCTAAATGTTTCCCTGTCCTAGGGCAATATCTGTACATGGAGACCAGTACCCCAGCTCAGAGGGGAGATATGTGTGTGCTGGAGTCTCAGTGGATGCCTGTTCTAAGTCTGAAGAGCTGCTTTTCCTTCTGGTACTTCATGCTAGGCAAGCAGATGGGCAGCCTCAATGTCACGGTGCAGGTGAGTGTTTACATTCTTATTTTTTTTATCATGATTAAAAAAAAAAAACAGATTTCTATAGCACACTTATTCCTGATAAGAAATCAAAGATGTCATATTTCAATTTACAGACATACACACAACCCCCACTCAATAAACACACACTCTGATCTCGATTACTATAAAAGAATGCAGATTGGTTTGGTGTTAATAACATATTTTACCCACAAACATATAATTTTTCCAGCACTCAAAATTAAACAAATGAAATAATAAAATTTTCTCTCTCTCTATCTCTCTCTCACTTTCTCTCTCTCTCTCTCCAGTCTCTGTCTGATCAAAAAGCCACCAATGTATTCTACCTGTCGGGAGAACAAGGGAACACATGGAAACAGGCCCTGATAGATCTGCCTCCACCTGATGACCAGTTCCAGGTGACTCTCATCTCTTTCTTTCAGAGCGCAGTAGGCTTATCACCTGCTTAAAAATTATAAGTGATCAGTTTATTCGTTTTATTTCCTTTTTGAAAAAAAGTACAGTCGAGGACGGATATATCGACATTGTTGGGACCGGGGACAAATGTGGGGACTAATGTCCATATAAGCGTCTTGTCGATATATCAGTCCACCTTCAAAATGAAAGGGAAACAAGTGGAAAATGGGAGGTCTCAAGCGGTGAAGTCAATCTTAATGATTTGGTGGCCCTTGAAAGGGTTGGTTTTGAAATTCAGAACGTTGGGACATGATTTGACTTGAAAAGGTAAGTGTTTGTGGACTTTTTCTGAACGATAGTAATGATTTTGGAGACATTGTCCTTAGCATAGCCTACGGCTACTGATAATGCAGCTGTTGTTAGTTCCCCGAGTATCAAACCTGATTTCCCTATATTTCTGTATTTCATGGCTCAGTCTAGGCCTAGTCAAGAGAGGAAGAGGGAGACAAATGTGGAGACAGACAGACAGACTGAAAGAGAGGGTGAGAGAGAGAAGCAAAAAGAGAGAGAGATACAAACGGAATGAGAGAGAGAAACGTAAACAGAGAGTCAGAGAGATACGTGGAGGGAGAGATATATATATATATACAATGAGAGATGGAAAGAGAGAGGAAAAGAGAGATTGAGAGAGAGAAATGTAAAGAGAGAGTGAGAGAGATACGTGGAGGGATAGAGAGATATATATAAAATGAGGGATGGAAAGAGATAGTAAGAGAGAGAAACAAAGAGAGAGTGAGAGAGATACGTGGAGGGATAGAGAGATATATATCAAAATGAGGAATGGAAAGAGAGAGTAAGAGAGAGAAACGGTAAGAGAGATTAAGAGAGAGAAACGGTAAGAGAGATTAAGAGAGAGAAACGTAAACAGAGAGTGACAGAGATATGTGGAGGGATAGAGAGATATATATAAGATGAGGAATGGAAAGAGAGAGCAACAGAGAGAAACGGAAAGAGAGAGTGAGAAAGATAGAGGGAGAGAGAGCGACAGAGAAAGTAGAAAGGGATAGAGTGAGAGAGAAAAGAAGAGAGAGAGAGAGAACAACATAATGTGGCATACGTAAAAGACCAACATTAATACCATGCTACAACACTCATGTAGTGTGTAGTGATTGACGAGCTAGCTAGCTGACATAAAAAGTTTACTGTATACCACGACACACACACAACACGCATGTAGTGTATAGTATTACATAAGTTAGCGAGCTGACATAAAATGTTTACTCTATGCCGCTACATGCCCACAACACAAGTGTGTCGTAATAGATGAGCTAGCTAGCGGGCATAAAATATATACTTTATGTAACTTCGACAGAGAGAGAGAGAAACCGTGTAAGGCAAGCATAACTGCCGTGTATACCTAGCGGATAAGTCCTACACATTATTACATTTCCACTGCAAGCTCACAATTATGCTAAGACAATCTGGATGATTTGGTGGCCCTCAAAAGGGCCGGTTTGAAATTGAGAACGTTAGCACTTAATTTGACTTGAAAAACTCCGTCATGGTGGTCTTTTTCTGAATGCCAGGAATCATTTTGTAGACTATGTTCTCAGCACTGGCAATGACATCAAACAGAGAAGTGCCTTGCCGTCAGACTGTTGTTTTGCAAAGTGTAGAGTCTTGATGGCTGCTATAGCGGCATGACTTGGAATCGCTTCTGATTGTGCTGTATCTTTGCGTTGGCTCTCGTTAAGTTTGTTCACCTGATACCGGGGGCAATTATCTTGCATTTTTATTGGCTCTCATCCGTCTTCCTTCGCAAGACGAGAGGTAATAATACTCCTTTCTCATTGTCTGTTATTTTTTCCTTACAGGGCGATACCGCTAATAAATTTTAGGCCGATTATTGTCAATATTGATTGATTGCTATTTCGCTATAATCGTCTTCCGGGAAAATTCATGTCAATATATGCGTTTTTTATTTGGTAGTATTATATAGCCAAAAAAATCAGGACTTTGGTACCATGTCGAGAAAAGCGTGATATCGATATAAGCGTTGTGGATATATCAGCTCGCTCTGCACTGTATTTTAAGAGATATTATTAACGTGTAGTATTTCTACTTTTTTTAGTTGTTGTGTAATTTTTTTGCCTTTCAGATTAAAATGATTGGAACAGTTAATGGCTATACAGGCGACATTGCTCTGGATGACTTCAAAATTTATGAAAGACCTTGCAATGAAGGTAAATTTTGCATTGTTGCTAAATGCTCTCACTCTTTCATAGGATCTTAAATCACAAATATTAACTTTATCACTGTTCTGTCAGATGATGATTGGAAAAAAAAAGAAATGTCATGGTAGGCATGTGTGCAGACAGATCTATAAATTAGGTATGTGTGTGTGAATGTGAGTAAAAAAAATGCACTGACAGAGATAATAGCAATCAAAATAAAAGTATAAAGAATGTGCAACTGTTTGCTCTTTTTAGCAACGATTGAAATTTAAAATAAAGCATTTCTCTGTGTGTATGTGTGCGCATGTGTGTGTGGGTTAATGCGAATGCCAATATTTTGTAGTAGGCATTGTGCATGTGTGTAGCTTATATCGGTTGTGCGTACGTGCGCCTGTGGGTGTGGATATGCGATTGTGTGTGTGGAATGAGGTTAATAGCTTTTCCTATTTTCCTATTTTTGACTCTTCATTGAGATTGTAAGTCTATTCATTTCTTGTATTGTAAAGCGCCTAGAACCTATGAACCATGGGGTAGGGCGCTATATAATTTTTTATTTTATTTTTTAATTCACAAAGAGGCAATTGCAACTAATAGTGTTGATGAATTGTGCATATAAATCATACCAAGAATTCAAATGATTTAATACAGCATTTGTATATGATAACAAAGATCTGGTAATATTTATACTAATAGAAATGTTACAAACATTTTACATTACTGATTATAGAAGGTACAGTAATGATAATTTTGTTCTTGTTGAAATTTCTGTTTTCCTTATGCTTAATGAACCCATGAAAATATACAATCTTTTTCTTCAGCTCTACCTCCTCCAGGCAACTTTAGCTGTGGTGGAATAAAGAACCAGATCATCCCCTACTCTAGCGTTTGTGATTTCAAGAGGGACTGCACGGAAACACATCTGGATGAAAGCAACTGTGGTAAGTCTTGTTGTTGGTGCCTTAGAGCTTTGTTATTCTCAACTACTATTTTTTTATTACACTTAACATTTCTTTCTCTGAAATGACACTTGATTAAGGTTTTAGCTTTATGTGACAGTAAAATACTATATCAGGGTTATGCAGCAAAGGCAATGACTCAATTTATTTTGCAAAAATGCCATAAGATAGGACCTTGTGATTCTCAGGTCATAAAATGTATGGATACATTGGTACAAAATTTATTTTGTCATATGTCTTTGTGTTTACAGAGCAATTAAGTGTAACTAGTTCAATTGTTTTTTCTAATAATTATGCTTGTTGAGGATAGTGATTTTACAAACTTTTGTTTGAAAACAATGCATGCTTTTTTTTTTTTTCCTTTTTTTTTATTTTTAGAAATGACAATCTGATATATCTCTCATAGCAGGGAGGGGGGGGGGGGTAGTTTGTATATTGCTTACTTAGTGACTTAGTTCCTCCTGTGTCCTTGACACACTGGGCCATCCAGGCTTACCATCCAGTCATTTTTGTTCCGCCAGGTGACTGTTCCTTTGAGGAGGACTTGTGTAGATGGGAGATGGATAATATTGGAGACTACCAGTGGACCATTGGGAGTGGTCGTACATCCAGCATCAATACTGGACCCAAGTATGACCACATGAATGATCCAAGAGGTGAGACCAGGGTGGGGCTCTGCTTGTATAACACAAATGTTATTCCCATTGCTGAGCACTCTGGGGGATAGGGATTTGAACCAATTGTCACAGAAAGATATTTGTAACTCCACAACCACTCAAGCTACCGGAATGAAACTCTCAGAATGGCTAGAGATATCATCAAGCTATGTACTCAAAGTGTCAAAAATACATCAGATACTCCTGAAAATCATTAAGTAGCTAAAATACTACCTAGAACAGGCGTAGTTCAACTGTTATCGCAACCCTTCTTACCAATGTCATTTCTAGAGTCATGCTAGACACCCATTTGATCGATTACAATACGTCAATAACAATAATAACAATAATAGAGCTAATATATTTATGCTAATCCTATTTAAAGAGGTTGGTCTCATCTGCAGAACTTGAACTGCATAAAATAGGTTTTATGACGTATAAATTAATAAAAATTTTAAAAAATCCACAGATTTCAATACGGTAAAGTTAGTCAAGTGAGGAAAAAGCCTTTAGATTTAAGGGAAACCAGTCAGGAATTATTTGAACCATTCGGCCGTTTAGTTTACTAAAATTTCAAATTGAGTCGAAGTCAGCAATGGGAATGCATATCTGAAGTTGAATTCAGCATGTAAAGCATTAACTCTTTCGCCAAGGGGGGTTTCCACATTTGTGCCAAATCATTTTTGAGCTCAACCAATGTAACTGACAATAGGTACTTATTAGTTCTGATAATGAGAAATTTTTGAGAAAAAGGCCAGTCAAACGCATTCAGTTGTCAAGGGAATACTTTCTGAGAGTTATCTTTCATAGCAGTAGTGTCGCAAGTTTTATAAGAGAGCACATGGAAATGAAAAATACTAAGTCTTCCATATTGACCGTGTATGGTCCATCGGTCTTAACGTGGTAACCTATATCGACCATTGGAACAGAAAGAGTTAAGTTCTTCTTACTATGATCATTCATAAATTTCTTGAACAATGAGAAGCAATGCTACATAATACATTTTGTCTGTCTCTGCCAGGTCATTACTTGTATGTGGATGTGTCACAAGGCACCACAAGCAATTCAGCTGAGTTAATCACCAAATTCAAATATGGGCCGTCTCCAGAAACTTGCCAGATACAGTTCTTCTATCACATGTCAGGACGTGGTACGTACAAAACAATGATAATGGCTTAATCTTCATACCACTTACATGCCTAGTTCCCTGTTGACTGTTAGGAATGAAGGCCAGTAACAAACAATCAGCTCTGTCATCATTTTTACAATTCCTTCCTTTACACTCAGGCATAGGTCGATTGCTGGTTGTATTGCGTGAATCTCAACAAGACACCATCATATATGAAGTGGATTCTGATCAGGGCACCAAATGGAACAAAGCTATCGTAGAGCTGGGCCGTGTCACAGTGCAATTCCAGGTACCCAAAGATTACCTTTCCACAAATACAAATATGATAAGTTACAATATGGTTCTTTCTTTTTTTTTCTTCTTTGGTTATTCTCACATTCTAGAAAATAACTTTTATTATTTCGTGTTTAGTTACAATAAATTGTATGAATTTCTTCTTTGTCTTTTTACCCTAACATACGATGAACCCAAAATGCTTCTATGCACCACAGAGTTTGAACTGAAATAACTAGAGAGCTTCTTTTTTTTTTATCGTTCTCTATCTTCTTACTTCTGTCTTGTTTTTTCCTTGCCCAGGGCTCTTAATCTTCCTCTTTTCAAATTTAGCATCAATTTCAGACATTTTAAGCTTTTTTTCAAAATTTCTCATGTTTTGCTCCATCCAATGTCAGCCAAACGAAAAAATCCTAGAAACATTAATTTTCGTTTCGGTTTGTTGGAAACGTTTATTGATGCCAATACTACTATCACTTCTGAGCTATCTAGATATTGATCTGATACTGATATGGGTACATACTGAACTTAAGTCCAAATCAAAATTGTTCAGATTTCACCCAACCCCCTACCAATGGTCACCAATTTTAACCCGTTGTGGTCTGTTGGTTAAAAAGCTTTTGAACCACTTAACCAAGAAATCAGGTATGCCCATGCTGCTCATTTTTGTCAGAAGAATTGAGATATTCATGGCATTAAACACTGTTGAGAAGTCCATGTATAGAATCCTTGCCACATTGGTTGGCTTCTGGTCAAGATGCTTTCCCACTGCATTTGTTACTGAAAGCAAAGCATCTTCCATGTTGAGTGAATACTGGTATGCAAACTGATTATGATCCACCAGTTTCTTAAGTAATTTACATTTGATGATTTTCTCTAGGCATTTCATTACGATGGACATTAGGGCGACTGGGCGGTAGTCGTTCAATGCTACTGGGCTACGATTTTTTGGTACTGGTACGATAACTGATGTCTTCCACAACTCTGGCACAGTTTGATCATCAATGCAACATTGGAAGATTTGTATGAAAGGCACCACAAGTTTTTCATGGGAATGTTTTGATATGGCACCGTGCATGTTGTCGGGACGTGGTGCTTTCTGTTCTTTGGAGCATTTGAACAGTTTGTGCAACAACTGTATCGTCAATTTCAGGTGGAGGTTTTCTATTGGTACAAGCAATTGAGGTAGATGCATCGTTGGTGCTTGGTAGAAATTGTTGAGTTCATCTACGTCGATATTTTTTTCTTCTAAAGAATGTCTGGCTTTCTTTGGGTCTGCTCTGCTAATTTTGTGTATCATTTGTCAAGTGTTGTAGGAGTCGCTTGCTTTTAGTTGCTTTTCCATTTTTTGTTTGTATGCAGTATTTTCTTCTTTTATCATGGCTCTTATCTCCTTTTGTTTTATACGTTCCTGCACTTTGTTGCCATTGTATGCTATTTTCTTTTCATTTATTGCACACTTCAGTCGTTTTGTCACCCACGGTTTGTTGTTTGGGAAGATTTTGATTTGTTTCTTTTCAACACACAGCTCAACGCAAAATTTTATGTAACTGGTCACTACCGCTGTCTGGATGTCATATAAGTAATGACAATGTGTGTTCTTTCAGGATCTGCTTTGCTTTGTCACTCTTTGCACTCGGCGGAATGCAAACCACAACAATGTTGACTATATTAAATTCTCGAGGGAGGTAGTGAAGGGATAATGAGAGGAATTCAATATTTGGTGTCCCTTTTTTCGACGCAATGTGCACAGTTTTGCACCATCTGTCATTCACATATATAGGCAAACACCATCCCCTTTACTTTCCATAACGAAGAATCTCTATCGTTCCTAAAGATTGTAAAGTTGTCTTGACTAACACTTGTATCCGAATCTAATAGTGAAAGCCATGTTTCAGTTAGACAGATAACACATGCATTTCTGTAGTCGCTGTCAAATCTAGCTAGGGCCGTGAGGGTGTCCATTTTGTTTCTAATTGACCTGACGTTTGTAAGAATGATGGAGGGGAGATGCGGACGATGTCCTCATCTTTTTAACCATTGACGTGTTCCTCCCCGTTTTCTTTTCTTCTTTAGGTTATCCACAATTTCCTTGTATGTCGATATTACTTGAGCTCGTAATGGGGAAGTAAATACTGGTCTCAGTACCAAAAGACGATATCGAGAGTAAACATACCTGCCGCCATGTTGATTGCTTGTTGTTCTTTTTTGCTGACACGACGCTGACTCGATTTTTATGAATATCAAAAACAATAAGATATAAAATCACTTCATGTTGTTGCTATTGACAAGCTTTTAGCATTATTTAACAGTTAACTTAAATAGAGACTTCATAAATACAGGAATCCATGAATAGGAAAGATATTAACACAGAGCTGTGCAAACATGTGTCGCTACCGAGCAGCGCCGCCATATTTATAGGCTGTGGATAGATTTATAACTACAGCTCCAGTCTTTTTCTGTTTTTCAAAGCCTGCCTCTATATGGGAGGTCAGTGCTAAAACCTGTTCTGTTGTTGATTGTTCACTTCTGAAACCTACCTGCTCATTTGGAATTTATATGTCTTAAAAGTCCGAGCTAGTCTGTTTAAGAGTATACGTTCGAGTAGTTTATACAGACAGCTCAGAAGTGAAATTGGTCTATAGCTAGAGGGATTGTCGGTTGGTTTCTTTGGTTTCAAGATTGCTATTACAATCGCATGCTTCCTTATATTTGGCATCTTTGCTCTATCTAGTATATCGGTCATTGAGCTGGCCAGCCATTCATTTTTTTGGTAGGGAGTTTCCCAGCCTAGTGTATTCTTTCCTAATGTTTTGTTTGAATGAGTGATTGGGTTCATGCTTGCCTCTTTGCTTTATTTTTTTTGCAACGTCCCCCGCCTGAAGAGGTCCGGCAAATTTTTTCAGGTCATTTCTGGGTTAAGTCTTCTTTTTTTTTTAGGTTCCACGCATGCCAGCCAAAGTGGGTTAAGTCTACATTTTCAACAATTTCCATCCATCTTTTTCGCCTTTCCCATCTCTGTCCATCACTGTAAGCCCTTGATGAGCCATCTGTAGAATCCCATTGTATTTTTTTGTGCACTGTCTTTGTCTAACCAGAGAGTAGAAGTCTATTAATTGTGTTTTGAAATGTCTGCCAGGCCCTTTACTGCTTTTGATATTCTCTTTGTAGGACACAGACCCCGATTGTAAGTTAAACTCAAAAACACCCACAGAGTGAACAAATGCATTCCTACAAACAGTGATCCAATCCCTTTCTACCTACATTAGCTTGATGACCCGATACAGTCATAAGAGCACAAGCTGGTAACCTAGCAATTACCCACAGTTCCTGCTACATAACAGTAACTGTAACAGGTCTCATTATCCGTTAACATGAGCGGGACGGTTTTTTTCCCCAAGAATTGTTACGGGTGATGATGAGTAGCAGCATTCGTCCTTTCAGTGGTGTGCAAAGGGAGAGGAGGTTGAAGTTGAAATGTTTATACTGATTGCTAATGAGTTGCAGCATCCGTCGTTTCAGTTATGTGCGCGGGGAGTGGAGGTTTGAGTTGAAATGTTTGTACTGATTGCTAATTCATTAACAATAAATTTGATTTGAACTTTAATATATAGGTAATCATTTGCATTGCTTATTGCATAATCTTTCATATCTGCTGTCTATTGGCAGAAGGTGATACACTTTCCATGACACAAGGTGTCCTTATGAGTCCTACTTCCGTTCTTCTCTTTTATATTATAGAATTATTCACTGGCACAATTTTCTTCTGGAGTTCTCTTTTGAAAATTGAACACACATCATCATTTTATTTCAGTTTGATCAGTCAAAGTATCACTTGATGTGCCAACATAATGCTACTTATCCCCCATGTGCTATATGGTACAGAACAATAGTGTCATAATAATAATGATATGATCATAATAATAATAATGATATGCTGTCTAGATAGACATGTTTATCTCCTCCGCTACTAAGTTTTACATGTCCTTTAAGAGTACGGCGACATCTATAGGTTATTTTAGAATCAGTTTATTTTGCTGTATTCTGTCTCTAAAATATCTATTTTCCTGAATTTTGCATTGAAACTTAGCCTTATAAATACATTTCTATTTGAATTATTACTTTATTCCAAAAAATTGAGCTTTCATGCAAAAACAAAGATTTTATAAGCTCAAACACAAATAGACGATTATCTCGAAACTTACGTTTCTGAGAAATATGTGTTTCTTCATATTACGGTAGTGATGTCTATATGTGTAACTTTTAAAATATATTCTCATAATAAAATTTATGAGTAGTTTCAAAATGTGCCAAAATATTTCATCTTCCTACAGATTCTCTTCAGGGCCACGAAATCAATGAGTGTCAATGGTGACATAGCCATAGATGATATTTCATTTGTTCACTGCAACTATCCTGGTAAGATGTTTCTTCTTTATCATTTCCTTTCACTTCATATCATGGTTACAGAGCACAAAGATTAAAAGCCTTTAAAAGATGTGAGAAAAAGGATTATAATTTTGCAAACAAAACTATTACAGATTTAGTCAATCCATTTTAACCCTTAACTTGCTAAAGCATTTTGGACACTATGTAGTTCCCATTGCTAAGCATTTTTTGGGGAAAGAGATTTGAACCTTCCATCACAAAAAATATTTGTAATTCCACAACTACTCAAGCTACAGGAATGAAACTTTCAGGACAGCTATTATAGACCTTTTGTTTTTTCGCATTCGGCTGTTAAGTATGATATACCATGATTTCAACTTAAGCAATGGGAATGCATTTTGTCAGTTTCAGCATGTCAAGCGTTAAGAATGTTATAGAAAAAATACAAAAAGGTAAAATATTGAAAGAGGAATCACAGCACATCCACAACTTCAATATGATTAATGATAGCACACATTAACAAGTTCCTTTTGAATCGTAACCATAAATTTAGTGCTCTTTAAGTCTCATGACCAACAATTAGCTCTCAACTAACAATTAAATTTTATATAAATTTAAGTTGAGAGACCTGAAAAAATCTAGTTTAGCGTTTTGATACGAGAAATACAAAAATCAAAAGTTTGTTTTTAAGGCAATTGTGATTAATATAATTCATCACACATAAAAGATTAATTCAAAAATATTCATATTAAAAGTTAAGAATTTTTTACGATAATTTAATTGTGTATTTTGACATTTAGATTATCTTGCTGTACTTTTTAGAGTTTGCATGTGTAGCTATCACATGGCGGGTGAAAAATGAGGAAAATCTGTAAGTAGTCTGAAGGACTTGTTATGTTTGTATGTGCAGTTGCCCAGACCAGTTGCAGCTCCAGGCAGTTCCAATGCCAAAACAAAGTATGTGTTGGCTACAATACCCTGTGTGACTTCTCAGATGATTGCGGGGATGGCAGCGATGAATCTGACTGTGGTATGAATCATCTGTTTAAACTATATTGTTTTAACCTTTCTTGTCATTTTGAAATATTTATCTTTGTTTTTATTTCATCCTATGCCATAGGCAGACAGGGTTGCCACAGATATTCGTGCCATCCTGTTGTGGACAATATTGTCTGCTTCATCCCACAACTGCTGTCTTTTCTTTAAGTCTCATCTCACTGATTATTATAAACTTTTATCATCCATTTGTTAGTGTGCTGTTCTCATCTAAGAACCAATACATATTTTTCACACTTTGTTAAGTACTTAAAACTTAATGTGTATGTGCGTGTGTATGTATTTATTTATCTACATGTGTGTGTGTGTGTGTGTGTATGTGTGTATGTATGTTTGTGAAATGTACAATATTAGTATACCCTTAAATCTTGTTATACCGCCACCCGTTATAGAGCCATTCTCATCTATTGCCAACTTTTGGCTCTGGAACAGATCTGCCGCTATATAAAATTACGAAAAAACCTCATTATACCACAATCCGCCAACATTTATTCAAGAACATTTATGACTTGCATATAGTAAATACTTTGCGCAATACCGCCAGCCTAAAATCATATAGCGAGCTAAACCCTACGTTCAGCCAGGAAGCGACACAAATCTTCACTTTCACTCATTCTCATTGAACAACACTAGGCTCAGTTCACTCCTTTTGCTGTTAGGTCTCTCACAATTCAATGCTAACTCGTTGTGCCGGCAAACAGTAAGTTCTTTACTTTCTTTACCCATCACACTCAGCTCTCGCTACCCCACGGCTCATCTAAGAGACAACAAAGTGTGAATGCTGTGTACAGTAATAGTTTTGCCTCTTGTCTTTCTTACTAGCATTAGTTCTTGCTCAGCACGTGCCTGTCAAATCACTGGATAACCGTAATTTGTAATAATGATAAAGAGGACAACTTCAAGAAGCAGATGAACCCTGTGCACCTGGGGTGGAGGCGGCCACTTTTGTCATGTTTATGTTGGTGTGTTATAGGACTATCACTATCAATAAATAAGACATGTTGGGGTCAGATGGTGGCAGAAGATGGAGGTGTGAGTTTGTGTGTTGGAATAGCATTTTCGTTACAACGCTAACTTAGTGTTTTCCCGACACCTTGGGTATAACGAGGTTTAAATGTAATGTACAGCACCCTGAGACCTCGGTGAAAGGCACTTTATAAATCGACTTATTATCATTACTAGCAACCCCGTTAAAGCTTTGCTGAAAATATAGATGTCATGAAAGTGGAATAACAGACACCAACTATTTGTTGTGTCTTTTCTTTTATCATGAAGGTATACATAGAGCGTGTGGCAAAATGGTTAGTAGAGCGGTTAACTTGAAACATTTGAGCCTCGGTTCAGTCAGTCAGTAGAGCTTAGCTCCCTTGATTTAGTACTATTATTTTCTCCAGGTACCAATGATGACTGAACGAGTATTCATCACCGAGGTGAAAACATTGTCGGCAGTGAATGGACCGATTGGACAGAAAATGAATGAAATTAGATCAAATAATTTTTTTTATGAAAAATTTGATCCAAATGAAAATACAATACCACAACACTACATTTAAAGTTATGGGAACTGGCCAGATTTCATATTTTCTTTGTTATGTAGTTTTTGAGAATATACTGCTTGCAAAATTTCCCTTAGCTCCATTTGTATATTGATTATAGAGATGATGATGATGAGGATATTTAATATCATTATCATAATTACTCTTGTTGTTATCAGCTCAAGACAGATATAGATAGAAAAATAACAAGAGAATACAAACACCACACTAGGACAATCTCATTGCCAGAGTATGCTATATATTTTTGTTCTGTTATTTTTTCATAATTTCTTACCCAGACAAATACATCCTGAGGACAGACTTTGAATACAGCCTTGGAAGCTGGATACAGGACACTAAGGATGATTTTGATTGGACAAGACAGAGAGGTGCCACAGATTCAATTGAGACTGGTCCCACACGAGACCACACCAAAGGAACTGTTTCAGGTGAGGAGATGAAATTTTTATATGTAATATATATTATAAGTCATCTCCTACTGATCAGTTGATGCAGGATCTTTCCTTAGGTTCTATACTAACGTAAACTGACAAAACACATTACAAAATTATCTAATCACAAAGGTCTATATTCATAAATTTTTGATATGAATGCATTTATTTACCCCTTATGTAATGCAATTTGTCGATTGACCACTGGGCAGCCTAGTACATCAGAGAGCCTAATGTGTTCTGTCGGTTTATTTCAGTCTAGAATCGGTGTTAATCAAATGACGAAAACACATCACTCTTCATAATTTAACAATTATTGCATGAAAACTTATAAAAACCTTCAAGACATCACAAATGCATCAGGGATTGGGTTTGTGAATGGTCATTGCTGTTCAGAAATTGACAAAACATGACTGGGAAATGTGCTATTTGTTCCTGTTGTAAATTGCCACAGCACATTTGAGAGGATTTTTAGGGTGAAATCTAGGTGTAAAGAACTGACAAAATTAAACCAAAATGGAATGGATAATATATATATGTTGCTTACAGTTAATTTATTTTAACCTTAGAAGGGTCACATAGTCATTTCTGTAGGGTCGTGATACTTTTTGATGATTTACAATTTCACAATCAAGAAAACGTGAACACATCACGCCAGTTCTACAGTCCCTCCATTGGCTTCTGGTGGTTAACAGAATTTAATACAAAATAGCATGCCACACAAACACTTGCGTCCACCAAACAGCACCACACTTCAATGTCTGGTGGATATCCAACCCCAAAAACGTCAACTCAGATCCTCAAGTGCCCAACAACTAAAAAGTTTGATCCCAAAATACAAATTTTCAGAACGTTCTTTCACTTTTTCGACTCCCAGTGTATGGAATTCTTTATCTTCCATGACAAGAAACTGTCAAACCTTTTCATCATTCAAGAAACACCTCAAGACTTAACTTTATCACTCTGTTTATCTATATATAGCATCTCTCAATTTCTACCACCTCACATTGTTATTGATATATTCACATTTTCTTTCCTTTTCCTCTCTATCTTAGACATTAGTAGAATTCAGTTAATTAATCAGTGAATGAATGCGTTGATGAGGGAATGAAGAGATTTGCATTGTAAAGCGCCTCTGAGCATCAGGGATGGAAATTGGCGCTATATAAGTCATTTTTATTTTTACATTTACATTTACATCCCATATTTCTAGACAAAACTGGATATATAATTATGCAACACTGTTGACACATTAGGGATAGCATTTGCTTTGGAATTGGGATGGTGGCGGGGTTCAAATGCCAGCCACTAACTAAAACGTTAAAATTGGCACTTTATACTTTACTTAGTAGCTGCTGTCCTTTACAGTGCTCGTTATCACTGGAATGGCTTTGACTAAGACTGTCCAGGTGTATAAACCATATTCACCAGTCTGAATAAATAAGATCATCACTGATATGGCTCTAGTTAAAGAGACTTTAAACTTGGGGCTTGAAAGCTGTCATCTTAATAGTCCACCTGCATTCATCTGTCCGAAATAAGTGTATTTGTTTTGTGTGTGTGTCCTGCTACATGTTCAACCATCATATTAAAAACACAGATACACACACATTGAGAGACAGAAATTTTGATGAAGCTTAGTAAAAAATGATAATCCGAAAAACTGTTTATCAGAAATAATTTTGGAATCCCAGAGCATTTTGGATTATCCGTTGTGACTTGTATAACCATACTTTTTCTGAAAGGGTATGAAATTTCCTATTTGAAAAACATGTTTTATAGAGTAAAAAAACTATCTAGGGTCATGCATTGACCTTGACCCTTGATGACACATGAAAAACACAGCAAAGTCAAACTTTGATTGGAAAAAAAGGCACGAAGAAGTAGAGATAGAGCACAACAATAAAAAACAAAGATTCTGAGAAAGTTATCAACATTTAGAAAACTTATAGTTTTATGGGGTTTGGATGGATGGATTCATATGAAGAGTTTATGTCCTCCATGGTAGTCATGTTCTTTGCAGTTACCTCTAGGATATAGGGCGTAGGGTCTACTAAATGATAGTTTCAGTATTAGATAAGAACATTAGAAGCCACTTAGCACAACAATATGGATAGAAATAACATTTTTTATCCTTTAACTCGGTATGTTGTTGAAATTTTTATAAAAATCAAATTTAACACTTGATTTAAGGGGTTCTAGTGGTGAGATTTTGGTGATTTTTTGTCAAAATTACCATTTTTGGAAACCTGGCTTACAATATAGATGCACTATTCTAATTTACGTTTCTGATGGTGTTTACATATAAGCATAACCATAAATATGAAAAAACTTAGTTTTCGTACCCCCACTCCTCAAGATCAAGGTTTAGACCCTAGCAATGGCATCATTCATTCAAGAGAATGAAGCCTTGCTGTATATCATTGTAACCGACAAGATCTCAATTTTCTCTTTTGGGTTTTCTTAGCGTTCTGATGCTAAAAATAAATGAGTAATCCACGTTTTTCTCGGTCAAGGTACAAAAATTTTGCAGAAAACTTTAAATGCAGCTTTCTCAAAAGGTAAATTTTCCCCACTTGACAATTTTTCAGTTCTAAAATCTCAGCTATTAAGAAAGCCACCGAGTTCAGTTTTTGCACTGAGTTTGTTGAAAGGTTATTGTAAATAGCTGACAAATTAGATTTGCTTTTTCAGTTTTTGATAAATTTCTTGGTTTTTATGAAAACACAATGCAATTTTGGCACAATTTCATGGACATTTCTTTCAAAATGTCATATATTATCTTATTTTATATCAAATGTTGAATTTAAGTTGTCATCAATTTCTAGGAAGAGTGTATCTTTGTATTAAAAAAAAAGAAATGTACTTAAGTGATTAATAGCTGAGGTTTTAGAGCTGAAAAATAGGGCAAAATTGTGTGGAAAAATCCAAGATACCCGCCGTTACTATGACAACTAAAATGCAAACAATCCTTTAAAAGGTTTATTTCCTCATTATTTATCTTGCCCTTTCAAATAAACAAGGTGAAATTGCTTATGTTGTAATTTTTATAAAATTCAGTAGCTCCACCGATAGAACCCCTAGACAAAAACAGCTGCAAGAAAAAAAAATCACAGATTTAACCAGCTTCTAAGTTTGAACTGACCAAGTCCACTACTCATATAAAATTAGTATGTTTCAGTTATTAAACTGAAGATGGAGGAATCGTTTTCAACACACACAAAAAGCGGAGAATAGTGACAAAGACTCAAGGATTGTTAGTTCCAAAGCAAGCATTGTAAACACGATTTTTCATCAATTTTAGCTATCCTCCTCCCGTGCCTTCCCCCACAATACACACACATCAACTGACTGATACTTTTGGCAGCATCAGGGTGCTTGATTTGTTTGTTTTTCTTTCCATGTGTGAGGGATGGGGAGGGTCAGTATGATTAAGATGAAGTCGGCATTTAACTATCTATGTGGTTTACATATTGTGTACTGTTTTCTAAGTTCAAATCCTATTTTACTTGTGCAACCACCTTTCTGCTCTCTATATTATTACAAGGGTGGGCTGATATATAAGTACCATTTGCCCATAAATTAATACATGCACTCCCAAACCAAACTTCAACTACTAATTCATGTCATGTCATTTGTGCTCATAATTGAGTGACGTCACAACCCTACTAAAACAACATAGTTGAGAAGATTGCGACACATAATGAATTCTCTTCAAACAGCACTTTGTTATTGAATTTCTAACAGCAGAAGAATACTGTACAGCAAACATCCATCAAAGAATGAAGGCCGTTTATGATGATACGTGTATTACTGACCGTGCAGTTTGAAAGTGGGTTAGAATTTTCAAAGAAGATAACCAATTAGAGCACAAGTGACCAGGTTGGCCACTTTCTGTGTCTGATACGAGTAATCAAGAAGCAGTTGACCATATGATTAGAGCAAATCAAAAGGTAAAACAAAAAGATATTGCTGATGAAGTTGGAATCTCAAAAGAACAAGAATACCATGTCATAACAGCTTGGGTTACAGAAAAGTCTGTGCACTATGGGTCCCAAGACAGCTAACTTCAGAAATGAAAGCACAAAGAGAAGACATTTATACCCAACATTTGAAACAATATGACAAGGAAGAAGAGACTTTTCTGCAGAAAATTGTGACCAGTGATGAATCTTGGGTCTACCACAACGACCCGGAAACCAAAGTGCAGTCATAGGAGTACAGGCATAAATCTACTCCAAGCCCAAGGAAATTCAAAGTCATTGTCTCTGCGAGAAATGTCTTGTTTACCATTTTCTAGGACATGGAAGGCATAGTTCACATGCGATTTCTTGAACAAAGGCAAATAGTCAACTGTGAACAACTCTAGGAGCCCTCAAGACTCACACTGGTTTGAGGTCGCAGAGATTGGATATTGCAGCATGACAGTATGCGACCACACACTAGTCGTCAAACCCAAGACGCATTCACTCGGTTCAAACTTCCTACAGCACCCTGCATTATTTCCGGATTTTGCCCCATCAGACAATTTCTCATTCCCCCTGCTCAAGAAGTAGTGGAAAGGAAACTATTACAACAGTTATTTGGGGGTAGTGTCAGATGTTCATCGATGGTGCTGAGTGAAATCACTGGGATATCTTTGCCGATGGCATGCGGCAACGAGTTTGGCCTTGGCAGCTCTGTGTTGCTCGTGATGGTGATTATGTTGGAATTAAATGTTACTACACGTAGCTGAGATTCTAAGCTTTCTTTTCTATTACTTTTGTATGTTCTGTTGAAAACAAAAACGTTATAACAAAACGATACTTATATATCAGCCAGCCCTAGTACTATTACAGCCCAAAAGTCACGAAAGTCATTATACCCTATATAGTTGGGCGCCCCTTAAAATAGCAATAAAAAAGGATCAAATGAATTTGTAAACCAGACTGTAGACGTAATGTTAATTCAGAATTATATGAAAATCAATATGTATGTTGGTTTTTTTGGGGTTTTTTGGGGGGGGGGGGGGGGATGGTTGTTTTTTTTTTTAGTACAAGCTTCAGAAATAATCCTCCCAGTTTATACTGCTACAATGGTGAATTGATGACACAAAAATGATTGGCACACAAGCACCTCTTGTACATGCACACAAAGAAACATGCAATAACTCAAGGAGATCAAACTCATAATTCACAAGGATTGTCTACATTTACCCAGAGACACACTCAGACATGAAAATGTGTACACAAACGCTTACAATGCATAACATACACAAACCAAACTTCCACTAGCATTCATATTATGGATATGTACGTGCATGAGTACGACCACACAAACACACAAAAACTGCAATCGACAGGTGCTTGTGCAGTCTAAGACTGCAAACAGTATATTCTGATCATGCTTATATTCGGGTCCCCTATCCAATCATCAGGGATTGCAGAAGATGATTCTAGCTAGCAGACACTTACCCAATGAGACGAGACAGGCATTACACTTGGTAACTCGATGCAATATGCCACTCAGTAGTGCACCTTTGTTTGGAAAGAGTTGGCTACTTTGTACTTTGTACTTTCAATATTATGATCAGTTGACAGAATGCGGATAAACAAAATCCACCTTGTTCATGATTATCAAAAGTTAGTCTGTATCAATGTTAGTCATTGAGTTAACCCCAAACATCAATAAAGAACACACAAGAAAACATACACCTGTCTCTAAGATAACCTAAATCATTTCAGAAAGACATTTAGCTCTGAAAACCTGGAAAACAAAATCAATATAAATTGACATTGGATATAGCACCGATACAGTATAGATCCATTTGTGCACTGAAACAAATAGCCTGGATTCAGCCAACTTGTCTATTCAGTCGTTAATCAACATATCTTGCTTTGTAATTGGAACAATGTCAGCTAATATCACATTTCTTATGCGTTTTGTTGGTTCACAGCAGAGCTAGACGAACGTGCAAGCAATATTCTAATGCATTTGTAATGTGTTTTGTCAATTTACTAGCTAATGGAATCAGTTCCAATGTGCTTCTGATGTGTTTTGTTGATTTATTGCTGGACCCCAATGTGGTTTTTTTTTTATCTCCTTTCGGGCATAGTTTAAAAATGAGAACAGATACAACTTTAACTGTCATATCATGGTATATAGGCATATGTCTATCCATTCCAACAATAAAAAAATCTTTTCAAAAACCTTCTAATGTGTTTTGTCAGTTCATGACTGTATATGGCATGTTTAAATATACCTGTTACTCTATAGTTCTTTTATGAAATAATTTGCTGGGATGTATGCATATAAGTGGATATTTGAATCTGCATATGATTTAAGCAGCCTGATTTTCTGTGTTATTCAATTCTATATTATTGATATTTATAAAAAGAGCTTTGACAATTTTTCTCTTATTTATGGAAATATGCTGTAAGAGTTGATTCTCTTTGCCAGGCCACTTTGCCTACATTGAGTCGTCCTACCCGAGAAAGAAAGACGAGATGGCACGATTGATCAGCCCTGTGATCTCTGCCACTACTAGCAGCAGGAAAAGAGCCACTTCGTCCTGTGTGGTAAGAATCTACTGGGTCTCTCCTTATGATATAGATTATTTATTATCAATAACAATGGTAAAAAAAAATGTCATTGAGAGACAAAATTAAAAAGGATTTCTTGTTCAAGGAAATATACTGGTCCATTGCACATTGATTTCTAACTCAGCAGATGGGTTGGTACCTATTTCTTACACTTGGGTGAAGAATTATTCTATTTTTATTATTTCTTTTAATGAAAAAATTCCAGATTCGTTTGTACTACAATATGTACGGGCAATCAGTAGGGACGTTTGCCGTCTACACCCAAACCATGAGTGACGGCCCCAGAAAGATGGTGTTCATGGAGTCAAACAATTTGGGAGAACAGTGGAACAGGAAGGACATTCCGCTATCAGAAACAGCAGACTTCCAGGTAGGTACAAGTCTGATAGTATCTCTTACCTGCTTCTGCCAGTGAACCTGTATTTCTCTAAATTTTAAATTAGTCCATTGTGTTTGATATATCTTTCCTGAAATACATTTTGCTTTCACTCATTCGACAGATCGTTATTGAAGCCACAGTAGGATCCAGCTATTATGGGGACATTGCAATTGATGACATCTCCCTCACACCTGAATGCAAGCTCAGCCAAAATGGTGTGTGGACAAATAAATGTTTTAACCTAAGAAAGATGAAGCCTCAGAGATTTATGTAAAGCTTCTTAACCCTTGTACGGCAAGGACCAGGTTTTACCGGCCTACTCACTCGCATCTCAACCATTGTTGTCTGGCGGGGACCAGGTTTTGCTGGTCTGCTCACTTGCCTAACATCCATCCTTGTCTGGCGGGGACCGAGTTTTGCCGGTAGAGCATGTGTGCAGGGGTGGATGTGGTTTGACATTGTTTACATCGGAAAATTACACACTGACCAATCTTACTACACACTCAGCGTAGTCTTGAATGATGCACCAGCCACCTGGTCTCAATAAATCATGGTGTTAGCTCTACTTTTGTGGGAAAAATCGTAAAGAATCTGTAGGGGTTTCGTAGGGAGAGGAGAACATTTTTTTCAGGAACATTTTGTCAATAATTTGCATTATCTCAATAAATAACGGCTTTTATGGAAGTGCGTTTGTAGGTGTATAGACATATTTTGTCTTTAAATTTAATTAAAAACCTTGCTATTTTGTATTTATTTGAGTTTTTTCTTGGTTGTTTTGCCAAACCCGGTAAGGACCCCTTATGATCTTTGATAAAAACTTTGGGCTTCCCAGACATGTTATTGGTCAGTACTAAATCGGACACGCTGACTACGTCATGCAACCTTCAACTTTAACCGCTCGTTCACAATTTTTATTGCTAACTTTAATTACCAAAGGCAAACTTGACCACTCCTACCATGGGGTTCTCTCAAACAGCTGATTCGTGATAGGCAGTATTTGATTGTGTGTTATTGAAGAAGGTGTTTACGATACTAAATTTTTTTTTTAATTTCCTTAAAACAAAACTTTATGACACAAGGTTATATCAATGAAAATATAATTAATTATGATGAAAAAGAGCATCTACAAAAACTGTCCTCATCGCTCTGTTTAAAGATTAAAGATTCCTAACAAACCATATGAATGGTTTTCGGTAATCAATGTTTTTAATGACCGACCTGCACACAACAACAACGAACATTACGAACCACGGCAAGCTCGTACAGAGGGGATGTTATGTTATCGTGACCAGGCAAGCTTGCACTGAGGGGTAACGAGTTCACGGGCAGGTCACAGCACGAGCGCACGACAAAGGTTAATGACACACTTACATAGGAAGGCTCTATGCATTTTTACAATGAATATTTTATTTTTCAAAAGCAATTGTGAGGAAGAACACTAAACAACATTTCAGCTCAGTTTATTTGCCAAGAAGAATTTTCATTACAATTTATATTACATTCATTTTTTTTTCATTTTTTTTTTTTAAAGACCCATGATGTCCATAGGCGCGGTGGCAATTGGTAGCGATGCAGCACAAAACCTGGAACACCGGGTTAAATTCCTACCAGTGGCACTTTGGTTTTTCCTTGGGCAAGGAAATTTACTCTAATTGACTTACCCCACCCAGGTGTAAAATGGATACCGATCCACAATTTGGGTCAGGGAAAGTAATCTGCAATAGACCAGCGTCCTATCCAGAGGGTTGCAGCCATTTATCCGCTTCACACTACAAAAAGTGGGATAAGCTCTAGCTCCATTGGCCATTAGGCTGTAAAGGACTTGTTTATGATGTCAAGCTCTTTCCTTTATGTCTAATCCATTTTTGTAGCTTGAACTCTAATACTATTTATCATTATGAAGGGGTTTTCTACTTTTGTAGATTTTCTCCTAGTCTGGGAAAAAAAGCCCTTTTGCATTACATAGATGACACTTTTGCTCCATTAGACTGTTAGATTGACACTGAATTGTGTACTCATACTAAGTGCTCTGAGGTTTCAAGATTAAACACTATTTTAAAGCGAAATGACAAAACACCTTAGATCTGAAAAGATAGTTCGAAATAAATCATATTTAGCAAGGGTTACAATGGATGTCTATTTATCTTCTCGTAACTTTTAGTATGAAAATTCATTAACTCACTGACTACACCGGGCTGGTAAATGTTTTACATACTGGTATGCTGAAGACAAGGCATTTTATGGATATATTATAAAATTCACAAAAAAATCCATTTCATTTACGCTCTTTTTTTTGCACATAAAATGCATTAGCGATAGCGAAAATAAAAATACATCATACATACAAATACCAAAAAAAAAAGACAATAAGTTAAATTCATTTGCAACGTTTTTGAAAAATGATTTTTTTTTAAATGTGCTCTTAAAAATTTGCAAATCTTGATTTGGTTGAATAAAACATGTAGTCCTCTAACTAAAGGATTAGGAACAGAGTCCTGTTATTATTTCTTGTTTTTTTTTAATGTAATAATGTGTATTAGGGACCTGAATGGCTGAAAAAGCAATAAAGGAAGGCTCACATATTTGCAGTCTGTCAATTTACATTTTCACTATCAAAGAAAATAGCTTCCGGTTTGAGGACGATGAGAAAATAAATTACTAACCAACTTCTATGAAACTTTTCATAAGTAGAGCTAATGTAAAAGATGTTCTTAAACTGATAGCAGATGCACTGTTATGTAAATAGATGAGGGCACAGATGCACAGACAAGAAAATGGGCTGACAGATGGAGATATGAACAGAGATACAGCAAATAAGATATACACGCTTGAATAAATACAGATTGATCCAGACTGACAAATAAAGACAAACAGACAGATAGATGGAAGAGTTAACAATCCGTTGACAGAAATGAGAATGATGATATATTCTATTATTTCTATGGTTAACATGTTTTAGGTCTTTTATCAGAAAAACGGTGATACAAAAAGCTCCTCTAAGGTGGTTCTTCGGCGTTCGGTCATTTCAGGCCTATGAAGATTTTGCCCTTCTAAAAAGCCCTTCTAAGGCGTATGTAAGACATTTTGTCCGTAATGTCAGTAGCTGACTACGCTTGGGGCATGCAAGGCGTTTTCAAAATGATTGAAATTTTGCTCTTCAGATTTTCTTCAGGAATAGCCTATAAGATGGACGATGAAGTACCAGGTCAAAAAAACAAAAATGAAAAATGTTCAAACAGAAACCATCTAAAGCACTTTTTCAGTTCATGTTTCGAAATTATATTTTTTGTTACTTTTACTACATTTTTAGAACCTTTATTTATTAATAACAAAGAAGTCCAAGTAGTAGAGAAATATAAATACCTTGGAGTCACTATTGATAACAAACTGAAATGGGACGATCATGTCAATGAGATTTATGCAAAAATGAACAAACGTATGTA
>JAUEKZ010201729.1:0-11188 GCA_031471865.1 Melibe leonina
AAAAAAATCATAACTAGCATACTATTCAGCATAGTGATTAACTACGTAGGTCTTTTAGCAATATTTAAAAAAATCATAACTAGCATACTATTCAGCATAGTGATTAACTACGTAGGTCTTTTAGCAATATTTAAAAAAATCATAACTAGCATACTATTCAGCATAGTGATTAACTACGTAGATCTTTTAGCAATATTTAACAAAATCATAACTAGCATACTATTCAGTGTAGTTTATCTTTGAATTAACCCTTTCACACCGATGTCTGATTCTAACGCAACGGAACAGTCAAAATATTGAAAATGTACGTGTTCTTATATCAGATAAATGACATCTGACAACATGCATATGTTAGTTCACTAAAATCTGTTTTATCTGTTGTAAAAACAGGCACGTCTTGAATCTTTGTTTGTGCTTACCATTGAAAGGGTTAACATTTTGAATTATCCTAGTCAAGATTTATTCATCCATTTTCGCACCTGAAATTTAACACTTTAACTGCGGAGTTCAATTCTAAACAAATCGAATATGCAAAATCTTGAAAAATAATGTTTTTTTATACGTGATGAAGAAGATTTCAGTGGTCTGACATATCCCAAGATCCTGGATTTCTGTAATAATAACAGGCAATTTTTGAAGATTCTGATATCTAGTTACTGCTTAAGAAATAATTTTAGCATTGAAAGGGTTAACTAACTAAATGAAAATAATTATAGTTAAATTCCTATCTTTTGGTGTGTGTGTGTGTGTGTGTGTGGCAGACATTCCTGGGTATCAAAGTGGAGAAAGACCTAGAGCGTAGACAGCGTGATCGCAAGGGCCGTAGAGTCCAGTACGGTGAAATCAGCGCTGGTCGGACGTCCAGATTCGGCAAGCAATGCTCACCATACCACGCTTTGTCTACCCCCGTAAGACGTCGTCATCATTTGTATTCGTTTATTAACTACTGTTATTGTACAGTGTTAATTTATAATTGTTCATTAAGTCTATGATTTATTCATATGAATTATTTTACATATATAACTAGGTATTTATTCATCCATCCACCCCTCCTTTCTTCATTCCGTCCGTCCGTCTGTCTCTCTGTCTGTCTGTCTATCTATCTATCTATCTATCAATATATATATACATATATAATATATATATATATATATATACATATATATATCTTTGCCTGTCTGTGTGTATGTCTGCTTGTCTATCTCTTTATATTCATCCATCCATCCATTCATTCATCAATGTACGCATCCTGATTAATTCATCCATCCATCCAGTCCCCCTCTCCCCCCCCCCTTCCTCCATCCATCCATGCAGCTATGCACCAATTCATCCATCCATCTAAACACCATTCTCTTTCTCTGTCTGTTTGCATGACAACCCAACAATACCTACTAACACAAATAAAAAGACAAACGCACTTCCTGTTTCAGACTTGGTCAGAAATCCAGCTCCCAGCGAACCTGCCTCTCTCGTCCCGTATGATCAACCGAGGTTACACCAGCTATAATCTCACCCCAGAGATTATCACTGGCATGGACTTGTCCTACGGAGGCACCGATTCCCCGCCCGCCACTTCTCCAGCTAGTCGAGCCTCAACAAGGGGGGCAACCGAGAAAATTCCTCCACCATCGAGGGAGGAGAAAAAAGTTCGGTTACCTCCCATTAAGCCTGGACCTCTGAAAAAATTACCGACCGTATTATGATTTATAACTTAAAATCTTTCTAAATTGTGGTTCATAATATTATGTGATTATTTTAAAATATAAATGATTCTCATGGTGGTTATCGTTTTTATAATCATTATTATCATCATTCAAAGACTGTGATACCCTAATAACTAAACTTAGATCTGCTTGGGCGCAAATTATAAAGGAATCTTTTAAGAAAAGAAAAATGATTAAGAAAACGTGACGTGATAATCGATGAAGAGAAAGACCGTAAGAGAGGCAATTATAAAGAAAAACCAATGTGTTTGCATTTTAGTAAGTCTGCATGTGTGTGTGTGTTTGTGTGTGTTGTGAGAGATAAAGACAAACAGAGAGAGAGAAAGAGAGAAGAGAGAGAGAGAGAGAAAGAAAGAAAGAGAGAGAGAGAAAGAAAGAGAGAGAGAGATAGGAGAGAAAGAGAGAGAGAGAGAGAGAGAGATAGGAGAGAAAGAGAGAGAGAGAGAGAGAGAGAGAGAGATGGAACCGATGATGATATGTAGCAAAGAAAAACAATAATTGTGATATAGATTAATTTCACATTGGCCTTATGGAATAAAAGGAGATGGTCATTTAAAAGCCATATGCAACAGGTTTTAGTTGGCTAAGAATCATCTATGCACTGCTCCATACTGCTCTAAGGTCATAGGTGTCTTTTAAGACTCTTTCCCCCCCCCTTTATTTGATTAACTTTATGGCAATAGCAATAAACACTTCTACAAATATTATATATCATGGGCAAATTATATAAACATGTTCCTGAAAGAGAAAGCAGGAACTAAGATGAAAAAAACATTAATTGTTCAATCATGTGGGACCTCTCCTCCACAAATCTAGAATATCAAACATGTGTATTGTTCTTACAGTCATTTGAAGTGTAATTTGAATATTACATGATATATATTTTTCAGTAAGTTTGTCATCGTTGGAATTTATAAGGTTTACTATGATAAGGATGTGAAATCAAGAGTTTCATCTGACACAAAAATAAGAATATGGGACTATAAAATTAATATATCAACGGAAGTGTATTATTATTTGTTATGCAATTTAATGGGATGTAGAAGAACAGATTTTACTGCCATAAATGATATGTTTTGTCTGAAGAAAGAATAGTAAAAACAATCAAAGAATGGGGATGCTTATTCTTTGTTCTTAAATTCTAAAAACACTTTTTGTTGAGTGCTACAACGAAATAATGACTGATGCAAGTATGTTTCACATTTCATTGACTATTCTCTTTGATGCCGTGTGTATGGAATGTATGGAATGTCAGATGATTTCAGTTTTGGGCTGGTTATTGTTTTATAAAATTCCATTATATATATGATAAAACCTTGAATAAATTGAATCTTACATGATTTTAGCCTCGAATGCTCTCTTCTTTTTCTTGACGATTTCCATTCATGTAGGAAACATTTTAAAATACATCAGTTATGTTTATCTCTTAAATTCTATCCCATGATAATATGGATTTCCTTTAAGGGGTTATCTCCCCAAACCTATCTTGTGTGTGCGTGTGTGTGCTTGTGTGTGTATGTGTTTATTTGTTTGTCTCTGTATGTATGTGTGTGTGTATGTGTGTGCGTGCGTGCGTGTGTAATCTACTACATATAGCTCTGGCAGTCATTAGTAAATCAATAGCGATGTAATATAAACCACCTATTACTAGTGAATTAGTTCCACTATCAAAACCACCTTTGTTTGACTGATCCCACTTCTTTTTTCGTGTTAAATAAAGGAAGTTGTTAATAGAAGTAGTAGTAGAAGAAGTAGTAGTAGTTATTGTTGTTGTGGTGGTGGTGGTGGTGTTGGTGATCGTAGTTGCAGATGCAGTATTATAGACTTGATCTTATTGTCAGATTTGATCCCACCTACTTACAGGCTTCATCTTACACGGCTGACCCCTTCAAGGATACCACGGCAAGTCGCGAAATCAAATCCACCCATTACAGAACAAACAAAAAAACCCCCAAAAATCCACCTCCTCTCCAAAGAAAAAAATAAACCAAGCAAAAGCAACACCCCCAAACAAACAAAAACGCATTTTTTCTCTGTTTTTGTTTTGTCATAGCTACTTTAACAGTATCTTAATATAACGGTAAGAGTATCATGAAGATTATACGTAATTTACAATCGGTGCGCATGATAGGGACATTGTCATTGTTCCCCTTTTTACACTGTAAATATATTCCCAACAAACGACATACGAACACAAGCATCATATTGTATTATGAGCTAACAATAAAATCACATGCATGTTCCCGAAGGAAAAAAAACAGGGCAGGAACGAAGACAAGAAATAATTATTCAATATGTGCGGGGAATTCTCCCCCTCACCTCCCCCTCCCCCTCCTCTTTCCCCTTTTTTCTCCTACCTCCCCCCTCCCCTCCTCTTTCCCCTTTTTTCTTCCATCTCGAGAAATATGGATCGATGGACGGAAGCAGACCATAATCCCTATACACAGACAGCGTATCAAACGGTCAAATAAGCAACAGCATCCGATAATTCTGTCCCAAGCAATCCTTATGGACATCACAATCATAACCAGACAACGAGAGAGTTGCGTCAGTGTTACATGCTTGCCCCCCCCCCCCACCCCCTTTCTTTCACTCGATTCTATAGATACAGATGACGTAGAATGCTTCCTCCACGTAATTTAAGGTATCCAGTGACGTCAAAACGAACAGTCAGAAACTATTTACGAAGGTGGTTTCTGTCAACAAATTTTAATGGTTGCTTGTTTGGCTTCCCAAGGTCTTTTGGTGTAAATTCGGATGTATTAAGGAGAGAGAGAGAGAGAGAAAGAGAGAGAGATAGAGAGAGACGGATATATAAATATATATATATTATATATATATATATATATATATAGAGAGAGAGAGAGAGAAAGAGAGATAGATACATAGAGGCAGAGAGATAGAGAGAAGAGAAAAGGGGAGACGGCAAACTAAAACACACCATTTCGGTCCAAATCTATTACTACTTCGCACATAAATTTTAATTTTTACATTTATATTTCAATGAAGTGCAGTATATATATAAAGATGTATAATAAAACGGATTATTTCTACAATAATAGTATATCATCAACGTTATACTAATGATAAAACGCCCTCCAGTGACGATAAAGGGCTTTGCAAACAATTAATTTGATGTACCTACTCGTATGAGTTCAGTTTTCGGGGTTGATTGTAACAATGCACTGATGAGACATAATTTAGTTTCATTATTGGACGTCGGGACGCGGCTCTCGACATTTGCCCAGCCAGACCGTGGAAATGAAGTCTGAAACACGCACTATGGAAACGTGGGCAAAAAGGGGATCTGATTTAATTGTGCGAGTCTTTGCAAATCCCTAGGTACCAGTACCAGTATCACGAAATGGATTGGACCTGGAGCTATGCCCGATACATGTGAACGGTCTTGCTTCAGATCTTTCGGGCCATTTGAGAGCAAAGTCTTTTTTCACCTATTGAATAAAAATAATACCTTTCTGTCGACCTTTAAATAAAAAGCAAAGCGTCGCTGCAGGGGTCTTTGAACTCCAAAGGCGAATTTTTCTCTCTCTTTCAAATAAGGGATGAAATGACTCGACACAGCTTTTAAGACCACCATCCCATTCAACCAATCCACCCACGTTGTAACTACTTACAGTTAGTCACTGAATTGAGCCTCCAATTCAGTTTTGTATTAGTCCCAAATAAAGCTTTGTGAGATGTGTTTTTTTTTCTCACCTCTCGTATTAGTATGCTATTTTTAAATGCACATACAAAAAGGTCAGTTGCCTTTTTAGACACTCAACCGACAAAATGGAAAACAGTTACAATCAAACTTACTTGAGCGGCTGAAAGTGCCTCAATACTCTTACACACCAACAACAACAAAAAGAAAAAGGGGGGGGGGGGGGAGGGGGAAAACGACCATGAAACAAAATGATTCAACTTGGCATTTTAAAGTAAAAGTAATGGTTTATAAAATCATCTACATAATGGAAATGAGGACTGACTGGGATGTACTATTAGAAGTAGGAGTGTGTTTGACACCGATGACAACACACACTGGTGGTATTTCATTGCCACCGCTGTTCATTGTGCTCCGTGTGAACAACATGGTGTTCGAGTGCTGGGTTTTTAGAATAAATAACCTGGACATTTGTTTGAAGGGCTTGAAAAGATGACGTTGTTTGTTCCACCCTTTCAATGGGTTTTTTTTTTCAAATACTAAGTAGACACATACTATGTTTCAAGATTTGCCTGTTCTTATACCGGCTAAGTTAGATTTCAGTAAACGGACATATGCCAAAAGCCTGAATTTTAGGCTCTTGGCTTATGTCAGCTCACTTAAATCTGATTAAAAATAAAAAGAACGTGTTGTTATACCTCATTAAAAAATCTTAGCGAACGGACATATAGCAAAAGTCTGAATTTCAGCTGGACGTTTTAATGTATCGAGTCAGTAGAAAAAGCTTCAGCATTGGAAGGATTAGCAGCTGTCATGCCAAACACTGATCGTTATCGGAACACTGCTGATTCATCTCTGTGTGGCAGAACGCTGACTTGTCGAATAGAACTTTGCCATCGATATGACCTGAATTTTGTTTCATGAGGCCTTAAAAAGGCAACAAACAGTAGTACACCAACAAGAGGAGGATCGGCGGATTTACTGTGCTGATATCAATCGACCCGGCAAGTCGAATCAAAGCAATATGTAAATATTCCATAAATTGAAAAAAAAAAAGGAAAATAAAAATCAGAAAAATTCTCTAAAGATCCACTATAGCATATATAGGGAGAGAGAGAGAGAGAGACAGAGAGAGAGAGAGAAAGAGAGAGAGAAGGATAACGAGAGAACGAGAGAACGAGAGAGAGAGAGAGAGAGAGAGAGAGAGAGAGAGGCGGGAGGAAGGGTGAGAGAGATGAAAGTACAAAAGTTGTTCTTTTTTGTTTATATATGTGCTTCAATCTTTCTTTTTTGTCCTCACACATCAACTACAAATAAAGAATACAAACAAGCTATAAGCACACTTCTTATGTCTATTTATTTGTCACAATTATGCATGGAAGTTTAAAACAAGGCAAAGTCACCCAAGTTGACGTTATATATATATACATATAATATTTTTAGCATATCAATATATACAATATTTTCAATATATCAATATATCAATATATATATCTATCTATGTATAGAAGTTCACAACATCTCTGAGGGTCACCATGAGCAGTATAAAGATATAACGTTAGGAAGTACATAATTATAGTAAGAAAATCCCTTGAGGAAATCTGACGCGAAAAATAAAACTTATATAATATTCTAAGATCATCATAAGTTATCAAATTAGATGGTTTGAAATCGGTTCACCGAATATCAATGAAAATGGGGGAAACCCTATCATGGATTTGATAACTCAATATTTCAATCAAAACGATTGTCAATTCTAGGGCTTCCCTTTTTAATGCTCTGGGGTCCAGCAATGAAGAACCACTACCTTTTGGCCGATATTGCTGTATTCATAAATCTCTTTATGACTGGGTTCCCCCTTGCCAACAACCCAGTCCAATCTCGCTGATAAGATGAAATAGATGACTTTTGCTGAGTGAAGAAACTTCAGATCTAATAAAAGGAATCAATCAAATTTTCTTGAGTTTGCACGAATAAACACAGCTCGACGAAAATTTGATTTCTTAATCGAACTTCCCGAAATGGGTGGTTGATGACGTTTCAAGTTTTGGCAGTGATCATCGTCTCAATTTTCGCTTGTTTTTCCGTGGGCTTAGGGGCGTGGATGGTTTCTTATTCCTGGGCGGGGATAAGACGCAGTGCTGGTGGATAGAGAAATAAACGAAATGTAATGTAATCAAATCTGTACAAGGTTGGGTGGTGAAAACCTCTAGTTGAGATGAACGCTAGTAGATTTCTGGAGTATGTATCAGTTAGGTTTCCTCAGCCATCTCAAAATGGATTCTTTCCTTTCCAATACATTCCATCATACTTATGATATTGGTAGTACTTATTGCGTTTAAATATGTTTTAACTGATTTCTCATTATCGACATGGACATGGTAGGCACGTCAATTGATATTATTATCCTTCTCTTTCCAATTTGAAAAAATAAAGTGAGTGATGAATTTACCTTCCTCTTTTTCTCTGTTCTGTTGCAATGGTTTGCTTTGGCGTTGCAACCTAAATTAATTGTCAAACCCGCCCTAAAATTCACATGAAATATAGAAATAAAATCGAAAAAAATGTGTCACCTTATGAAAAATACATGTTTTCTCAACTGTATGAATTGAAGTTCTTCTAAACAGTGGAATAAGGTAGATATGCTTGATTAAAGAAAATAATAATAATAATTATAATATTAAAACCATCCTGAAAGTTCTAGTCCAAAACATGGTTTTAAGCGTTGTATGTCACAGGTTATTGAATATAAACCATTTTCAACCAAATCGACACTGAACGGGTGCTGTCGAGTTTTTTTTAGAGACAGATTCACATTCAACACTTGGTTTTAGAGGTCTGCGATTCTGAAAATAAATGATAGTTGGAAACAAAAAGAGAGTAACTGAACCGGATCGGAACACTGGGATATTTTGAGAACTACTGTAGAGGCACGCATTAAGGTCTCCTTTTATGCAACAATGCCTAGCGGTAACATTGTTATTTTCGAACAACCTGATGTCAGAAATATTGACTACAAGCTGTAGTCAATATCAAACATCATTGTTTCCGCTGGGGGTGACAACTCACCCAGGCATGATAGAATGTTTACAATGCTACACAGTTCATATCGGCCATTGATAATAGAAACCAAGCGCCTTCTCTCGCGCTCCAGCACACGCATGCGTCTACCTCGTAATGGCGTATTATCATGATTAATGCAGGGTGGGGAAAGTGTGACGTCACTAATCACGTGAGTCTCACATGATCAGTTTTCCCTTCGTGCTCTATTGCACAGTATTGCTGGCATTCAAACCCGATCACGCCAGGCATAGGGCAAATCAGATGGAAAATGTTTATCATCCAGCGATGTCCATGTTGTCCCGTGTGCCCAGGGGTAAAGCTAGCTGCACTTGCAGATAGGAGAATGGCTTGTTGAGGAGGGGAAAAAAATCCCATCTCGCTAATTGTCAATTTTTACAGGCTAAAGTTGTTGTTTTGATTTCATAATCTATTTTCCACTTGATATACTCTAAATGTTTCATAACCTATGTGGACTCTATATAAGCGCCTTGACCCCCTAACAATAATCTTCTTGAAAGTGGCGATAAACATGAAAAAAATCATTTAATTGGGTTCTTTCTGATTGAAATTATTTCCCCCTTTTTTATTTTTCCAAAATAAAAACTACGTTTATTTACATTGGTGAAATATAACACCAATGGACAAAACGTTTTAATCAACGACTCTTTTTCTGCTGTTTTGTGCGTGTGTGTGTGTGTGTTGTTGTTAAGTGCTTTAATGCTTTTCGAAAGCGTCCGCCATATTAGTGCTAAGGGGGTTACATAGGGATGATATTGATATTTTGGAGGAAGGACAACTGGCTCAGTATAGATGTAGGCCATCTCCAAAAAAAACATATAAACAAAAGCCAAAAAAAAAGAGATAATAAAAATCGTCCCAAAAATCGTAATTTCCTTCACTTCTTATATATATAGATAAACATGCATGCCTTAATTGTCCAGAATTGTCTAGAAATGTCTACCGTTATTTGTACATAGGTTAAATTGTTGGCAGTTGACCCTGGCTGCAATTATGTACCATATCATGGGCTGGGGGGGGGGGGGGGTAGACAGTGACCGTCACTGTTGTACCAATAATACACAGAATAGAGCAGGAAATGACAGCGAAGGGGAAACAGCTCATGTATAGTTTTTTATTTTAACCCTTTCACTGCTAAGGCCACCAAAATCCTCAAAACGTGCCTGTTCTTATACCAGATAAATCAGATTTCAGTGAACTGACATATGCCAAAAGCCTGATTATCAGGCTTTTGGCATATATCAGTTCACTGAAATCTGATTTATCTGGTATAAGAACAGGTAAATTTTTAAGATTTTGCATATAATTCAGTTAGGCTTGAATCAGACCTCACAGTGAAAGGGCTAAGAAACCAAAATTCAATAGAAGCTCTTTTCGAACACAAGCAAGAATAGACGGAAAAATTATCCCCCCAATCAAACGTTTTTATTTAAACGATGTAAAAGCTTTTTTAAAGGGAAGATGTATGTTGAACGTAACTTTTTTCATTTATTTTATTCATTGATTAGAGTGATTAGGCTTCGTAGAATTTAAATATTTCTATTTCATCGAAACCAATAGGATATTGTGTCCTTCAAATAGGCTATTCATGCTATTCGTTTAGTTAAAACAATATTACATTTGAATATATTAAGGTTATAGTTTTGTTAATGAGGATAAGAAAACACTTGACCGAAATGATGTTTTAGAACTGTTGGCATTTTTTTGTCATAATGTATCCCTTTTAGGTAGATCGAAATCTTGTGAATGGCTGCGAGAGAGAAATCGCTGTCGATTAAATGCTGAGACAATGATTTCTCTATTATTCATGTAGTGCTTCCGCAACTTTCGAGATTGTTTACGTTTGAATGACCCAACAAACAAACAATAGTTGTGGGGCTTTGTGGCCTAGTGGGTAGGCAGTTGGCCTTGTGACTGAAAATTCCTTGATTCGAGTCAATGTGACGGTGCAAAGTTGAGTCTTTAGAAAGACTCTGAACTACTGATGTGTAAAATGAGTACATGACCATGAACAGTGTTGTCTCTGTACTAATATAAATATACAAGCGCCTAACAGGCAGCATGTCTCGTCCTGTATGTTGAATGTTGCTGTTGGCCAGGGTTCCCTTGTAAAGCGCTTTGACCACGTTTAGTGGATATTGCGTTATATAAAAGCTCAAGCAATAACTATTCCAAGACAACCTGCTTAAGTAAACACGTTGAGGTAATATATATTTTTTTTTAATTAAATCATTATAAATTACTTATGTAAAGCTCAGGCGAAGCCTCAATACAGAAGATATCATTAGATGTTCGATAAATTATCCTTTGCTTTAAATTCAAAGTTACATAAATCATGAGCTCATAAAAGAGGCTAACTTGTCAATAAATAATGCGCAGAAAATAAGAGAGAGAGATAGAGAGATAGATACATAGATAGATAGATAGATAGAGAGAGAGAGAGACAGAGAGAGGGACAGAGAGAGGGAAAGAAAGAGAGAGAAAGAAAGAAAGAAAGAGAAAGAAAGAAAGAGGGGGATGCACACAGAGGAAGAGGGGAGAGAGAGAGAGATAAACAGACAGATACACACAAAGAAAGATAGAGAGACAGCCAAACCGACAGACAGACAGTTAATTGCAAAGAGAAAGAAATATATATATATATATATATATCATATATATATATATATATATATATATATATTTACAGAATATGTATATATATATATATATTATATAT
>JAUEKZ010201751.1:0-11186 GCA_031471865.1 Melibe leonina
TCTGATAGCGTTCGATTTAAGGTGGACAATCACAGGCTGTGTTCTACTACGACTTTAGTGGTTGGCGCTTTAATAAATAAAAAAACCCCAATAATAATGGAGCCAACATTTGTCTATGGTTTGTCCTACTATTATGGTGTCTTATTATTATTATTATTATTATTATTATTATCATTATTGTTATTATTATTATTGTTGTTATTGTCATTATTATTAGTGCTTGTTTGCTATTCAATTTGCTTTTGATAAATCTGGACCCTCCATTACCCTGCTGCATTCTAAGAATGTTTCCATCCATCCAAATAAAATTATTTTCTGGTTGGCATTGTGTTGTTGTTGTTCCATTCTCTACATAGAAGAGCTCCCCATAAGCTAAGACCAGTTTTACCCCATCTTTTCTATCATTGCTCATTGTTTTTCTCTTTTATTCTTACTTAAGCCCTTGAATCAGAGCGTCATTGTCTTAGTTCAGCCTTCTCCCTTTCACATCTAAATGCCTTTCCCTCGCGCTTTCTATCTTCAGATCTTAGCTAAATTTTTCCAAACATTTTCAAGCAATAGACGTCTAGGTAAGACGGATATAAGCAGTACAAATTTACTTCATCCACTCTCCTCCCATTCATTAATGTCTCTTTATCTCTTGATATCCATCCCTGCTCTTGCCGAAACCACGTCCGTGGGTACTTTTCATTTCCGTGTGTAGCCAGGAGCATCAAGTAATTAACCCTTTTTTTATTCTCGGCCTCATTTTGCACCCTTTCTCTTCGCCCCCCCCCCCCCCAACTCTCTTTCTCTCTCTCTCTCTCTCTCTCTCTCTCTATCTCTCTCTCTCTCTCTCTATCTATCTATCTCTCTCTCTCTCTCTCTCTCGCTCTCCCTCTCTCTCTATTCTCTCGAACTAACTCACGGATCCAGCTTTATTTATCTTTTTCTCATTACTCTCCCCTCGCACACTATCTCCGTCATTTGTTCTTTCTTTATTGATCTTTTTTGTTCATGTGAGCTTTATCTGCTGAGTGATTTTGCTTCTTGATATGACTACTTCGCTTTTCAACTACAAAGAATAAGATAAAGCAGAAAACCACATATATTTAAAATATATTAAATTATCTTCTTAAAAGTGGAGAAAGGTATGACAAAATTATAGAAGGAGCAACTGCATAATGTAATTTATATTATAATGAGACAAATAGTAATTTTTTTTATCAAAGCTATCATTTTCTCTATTTCACAGACTGCTGAACCTGGGTGGAGACGCTAAACCTAAGAATGTAAAACCTATTTGCACACATTACAGTTGGATTTCATTTTCATTGGAGTGGAAAGGAAATACTTGAATTGGATGGCCAATGGAGAACCAAAGTGGACAAGTTCATGATTTTATTCAAAGTCATCATTAAAACAATACAACAGGCTAAGTGGTTAGACGATTAATAGGCCCCAATTGATGTCCTTCAGCATGGATAGCTAGAGACTTACTGAAGGCTTTGCCTTGGTAGCTACAATTCAAAATGTTAAAGGATTTTGTACTGGAGAGTTTATAGCCCATTTTTCACTTTAACTACAACCTGACGATATCAAAGAAATCAACGAGCATAAACACACCAATCATGAGTTGCCCGATAAAACAAGCGATGAAAGAGGACCTTGCCCGGTTGCAGGCAAAAGGAAATGGTACAGCCGGCAATATCATCAACGACATCAACTCCAACGGCAACAACACTGGTGGAGGCAAGAACAGTAACTCTAACTCCACAGTCAACAACAACGGAAGCATCAACAATAACGACGAAGTCCGAAACATTAACTCGCCAATATTGGAGGACTCAACTACCAAATCCACTCAAACCAACCTGGACTCGGACTCCCTTTCCACCTCTCCATTTTCATCGCCTAGCCGGACATTGTCCACCCACGTCACCGACGACAAAACGCGCATGCGCAAGATATCTCCGGCTCCGATATTGGTGAACCGCAAAGTGTCCCCATCCAACCCGAACCACGTCAAATTCCACCACCAGGAGCAGCACAATCAGCTGGAGGATGGCAGCAATAGCAGTACCGGGAAACCCGACGAGACCAATTCGGAACCGAGTAATTACGGGTCCGGGGAGGGCTCCCCGCGTTTGCGTAAAACCAGCAACATTTCCAACACGTCTTCTCTGTGGTCCGAAGGTGACAGTGAGGCCAGTCAGGAGAAGAAAGTGGACGTCACATCCTTGGTGGAAGGGGTCGGAACCCTTATAATGCCCACAGTAAGTTGAGACGCTAGTAATTTTCCATGTTATTCCTACAACGTTCTGTCTGCATGTCAATTAGGTTTGTCTTTGTCCAAATTTTCTATTGTTTGGTTTTTGTTTGTTTGTTCTTTATCATGTTGTATATTTTCCTTGTCATACCATAAAACTTCTAAGAGCGTAAGACAGTTTACTGTCCGTTTCATACTTTGCAGTCATTAAAATAAAAATAGAGAAACGAAAGCAAATGAGAGAGAGAGAAAGAGAGAGAGAGAAAGAGAGAGAGAGAGAGAAAGAGAAAGAGAGAGAGCGAGAGAAAGATCCAAGCGACACAAGTATTATTTTATTACATTTTGCTTGGTTTTTTAAAAATATCGTTGACCGTCTAGAATCAATGGGTATCCCCATCGAAAACAGTAAAACGAACAAATCTTATGGGCAGGACACTAACACTGAAATACCATTATGTAAAACACTCCCTTGTGTTGAAGAAACCTTCCGAGACAAGCCTAACATCGTTTGCCTTTAGTCTGCGACCCAGACCCTGAGTCAATTGAATAAGGGGGAAAATATCATTTTCTACCTTTGGCAAAATTATCATAGTAAAGGGCATGAACAGTAAAGAGTGTCCTTTTTGGAACTCAGAGGAAAACATTTTTTTTTAAAATCATAAAGTTGATGTAACCCATTGAATTTTCTGGTTATATAAACATTACAGATATGATTGTAATAAGAAAACAAAATTTCTTGGATTTCACCCTAAGGGAAGGTTGTTATCTTAAGTGTGCCAAAAATGATGGCTATGACAATCGAAGCACGAGTCACTCTGTTCCGCCAGGATTTTCCCAGTGACTGTTGAGATGGGCATTGAGCTCATTTCGTCACACATTAATTTTGTGTCCAAGGCCATTAGTGCTTTTCATGAGCTCATTTGTGGCTAGTATCTGCTGTTTGGCTACCGACAGCGCCACTATCTCACACACAGAGTTATAAAAAACTCGTACTTACTTACTACTTAGATGCCTTTCGCTTCTCGGTCGAAAGGTCGAGCCACCCCTGCTGTCTCCAAAATTTCTTGCCTAAGTTCTCTCCCGGATTCGCGATCCTCTGCTAGGATTCTTAGGTTTTCGGGGTCCTCTATCGTTATATGCCTGATGTCTAGTTCGAGTGTTGTGAGGCACAGGGAGTGTTGTTATTGGTCTTCCTTTGTATGGCCATCCGTGCCTTTGGAAATATGTTGACATGGTTTTGGTTTGCTGGTATGCTCCTATCTCTGCGTAGTTGATTATGTGACCGAAAAGTTGCTATCGCTGTTATAAGATGTCAAGAGAAAGTGGTCTTTCGTTTGTGGTATTATGTGGTAGCGATTCATTTGAGATTATTTTTCTATACTTGACGTTGAATACCCTTCGTAGGTGTTTGCAGTGGAATACGTTCAGTTGTTCTTCTTCTGATTTGTTCCAAACCACTTTACTTTACAAAGTCTAGCTCAATGCACATTGGCTATTTTTTGCTTCGCATTACTCTGCTAACAAGAAAGGTGACCTATTATGAAGCCACAAGCTTTTCAGGAATTTTAAACACCAGCGTTTAAAAACATATAGAAATATAAAAACGTCATTTCAGATATGAAAGGAGTAATGGTGAATAGCAAGGGGTATCCTAAATTGCTGTGAAAGTATGTGTGCCTCTAGATCACTGTTTAAAGGACAGGAGTTAACGAACTCTTGAAGCAGACGTTCTGTCGGCAAAACTGATTGAACAGCCATTATTGGGGACGCAGCAACGAGAATATATTAGTCTAATTTTAACTACCTAGATAGTAGGGAGGTTCCTTACGTCAGCCTTGGAGACGATCTCTCGGAAAGTATTGGAAGCCGTGCTATCGTTTCATGTTGAAAATGACGGGGATTAGAGTCGTGCAAAGATCGCCCGTCTATGTGCCAACCGTAAAGCCCTATGCCTTTTTAGTAAAATTGTAAAGCCTATTCAATCTTCACCATAACACTCCCGATCTTGAGTTTGTTTCAATAGCGCATTTAAAATGTAGAGTGTAAAGTTAACTGTTCATAAAGAATTTAGAAAACTATAATCCCAAGGCTTGCCGACTTGTATATTATCATGTCCTTATTGATTTTTGTTTTCTTTGTATGAATTTTTTTTTTACATCGAAGGTACAAACATAAACATAACGGTGATTTAAACAGCATTGACACAATGACATCAACGCAGGCAACCTGACAACCCACCACGGCATTCATGGCATTCGACGCCACCACATTCTTTCAAGCCCTTTAACCCTTTCAATGCTAAGGACATAAAAAATTGTGAAGATTTCCCTGTTCTTGTACAAGATAAATCCGATTTCAGTGAACTGACATATGCCAAAAGCAGTCCACTGAAATTTAAAAGATTTGAAAATTGAGATACCAGGGAATGGTGAACGGGTGTAAGGCAAAGTATTAACGCCAATTATGACTGACTTGTGTTCAATTCCAAATGATCGATTGCGCTTTGGGATTTCAAAGAAAAATTAACACGCAATGGGATGTCTTCGACCCTTACATACATATAGTAGATTTTATCGACTCAATCATCAATCAGCATTTCCTCCCTCTGATGGGAAAAACCAGAGTCCTCAACAAAAAGATATTCATTTTAGTAGTTACTTTAGTGATAAATTAGTATCAATGGTTGTATAAAACAACAGCATATGAGGGATAATTAACATCCTACGTAACAGCGTCGATGGTAGCTTACAAAACAGGGTAGATAAGCTGGTGCCAATATCATTTATTGTACAAGAGTTATTGCAGTGGCGGGGTTGGATTGGTCAAACTGGTTGTGTAAAGCAGTAAATAGTATTGGAAAGGTAAGTAAACTCATTTTACACACTGATAAGTAATTTCCGTGGTAACGTTGTGGTAGCAACTAGGTAAAGATTAATTGATTTTTGTTTGTTTGTGAAACATGATTATAAACAATATGAGATTTATTCTATAACATTTGATGATATATATATATATATACGAACATGTTATAATATATATATATATATATAATATATCATACACTATACCCGTGGGATATGCCCACTACGTCACAGGGAGACCCAGGCACTGAGGCATTATCAAGTCAGGCTCTTCGCACATTGCATATTTATGGCGTGGAAACCCTTGTATAACATGCTTAGATAACCTCACCCCCTCCCTCCCACCCCCTGCTGCCTGCTTGTACTCTTAGAGTCCGAAGCTTACAGGGAGTGTGTGGGCGGGGCTCCATCGGTCAATCACGCCCGCGGTAGACTGTAAAGTCTGCTCTACGATTTCAGCACGGTGGTCTGGTTAAATGAAATTGATTAGAAGAGCAAGGGAGGGTTTTTATTAATGATAATTGTCATGAGGTGATAAATCTTTATGTGTCTAGATATTTATAATAATGCTATTATGTCTGGGCTTCGGCTTTCTGTCTATCTATTCCTCCATCCATATATCTATATAATCTTTATGCCTGTTTTTATCTTTCCTTTTTTATCTATCTATATATCTATCGATATGGATATCTATCTTTTTATCTATCTAACCATCTATATATCTATCTATCTATCTATCTTTCCATCCATCTATCTATCTATCTATCTATCTATCTATCTATCAAAAACAAAACAATTATGAAAACGAGAAAAAAAAAACTTTACAAAAGAAAACCCCCCCAAAAAACCCGTCAAATGTACGCTTTGTCGAGGCCATACCTCTCGTTACCCCTTTTTTTCATAATATATTCCATAAAAAAATAAACAAAATAAATAGATAAAAATTAGTCAATGTTTGCCTCGATTGATTGGGTAATGTATCGATTGCTTTACTACACATTTAACCATATACTGATCCTACATTAAACACCCTATTTCCTCGTAGTTAGTAGCATTTGTTGACGCACAAAATGTAGAACTTTATCGGTTGAATATTTTCGCCAAGACGTGTTTTCTTTCTTTACACAAAACAAACAGGATTTTCCTGTACCCTTCCACCAACCTTTCACACTTTAACCGCCGTAGGATAAAAGATTCGTGTTTGTGTGTGGAATTACAGAAAAAGAAGCCGTTTATCGCCAAGGGCTCAACACTTTGTGAGGGGTTTGTTCAAGCTCTTGTACTTTGGGTTGGATTGAAAACACTTTGAAAATCCTGTTTTATTTATTGGCATCTTTTTTTTAGCATTATGGCCACGAGAAGAAAAAAAAAGAAAACGGTGAAATACTCACACAAACATCCATCTCCTTAGGTCCCAAATGCGCTCTCCTCTCTTTCTGAAAATTGCCTTTCTGTCCGCATCACTACCTACCTACCTACCTACCTACCTACCGACCTACTTACCTAAGTACCTACCTATCTATCTTCATACCTACCAACCAACCTACCTATCTACCTACCTGTCGGTCTGTATTTTTTTCCCTGCCAGTTTTCATTCTTCTCACTAAATTAATCTTTTTCTAACCAATTTCCTCTTTCTGATTACCAGCATACCAACATGACTATTATTCAGGAGCGGACAAGTGAAAATACCTACCTCCCACCGGTTAAAACGCTAGGCTTTCACATAACTTACCCCCCTCAGTGAAAACTTGGTTGGTACTTATTTAACACCTGTGAAGTGAAGCGATTGGCAGAGAAACACTCGAAGCGCTTCCGGCAGAGGTCGAACGCTCGAACCCGTGGACTAAGTGATGCGACTGAGTTCTCTGTCACTGGGCGTCCATCGTAATTATCTCCCCTAACATCTCCCATTTAGTTACACCAATCTAACAATATAGTCTTCCACAAGAAGAGATTTTAATAGGAGGCCGGCCCCATTCTAGGTTACAAGGGTTATTCTTTTTATTGACTTTTCATTCCCATCCCGTTGATTGCTTAAGTGCAAGTCAACAGGCGTTTATTTTATTTTACTCCACGTCTTATTTCAAGGCCTGTCATGCCAACACCCCATGCCAGCTTTAATGAGGCTGAGACAGATTGAACACCTTTGCCACCAACGCCGACTTTATCTTCATTTTCTTTTTGAATATGGCTTTTACGCCCTCCTTTGAAAAGAACCAATAACCTCAGCCTGTACTTCAAATCACATGTTTCCCCCCCCCCCCCTATATATCGCTTTTGGGCATTGTTACATCTTAATACCCATTTAAGTACACGAGAAAACGTAAAAAAGATAAAATAAACATGAACGCACAAAAAAGTTAGTATTATTTCAATACTCGATACTCTATTCCTTACAAAAGAGACTATCTTTAACGGTACTGAGACTAGAATCTAAAAATAGATCCTCTCTGGACACTTTTTAAGTTATGATTAATGAAGAACTTGTTAATGTGCGTATGTTTATGGCTAACCATTTTGAACCATATTGTGAGACATTTAGAAAGATCTTTGTCCGTGAGGCTAGAGATTTTTTTAAAAGATTAAAATGTTTAATGCGAGCTGTACAGAGTATCATCTAGTTCCATGTAGAAGTCGCTACAAAAAGGAATAAACAACGAAACTTCATTATCGAGGGAGTTTGAAACCAAATCATTGTGGATTTGTTATGGGTAGTGCACCTCTAACCAAACTATACAATTCGTTCAAATATATTTACATAACGACAGAATACTGTGTGAGAAGCTGTTTTTCTTATTTCTTGATCAATCATTAATCTCCAGGTTGCCATTGTTGTTCACCGTCACCCCAGGCTTGTAATGATTTTTTCGCATGAAAGTCTGAATATAAAGGTGTCTCTGCTAGAGATTTGTACGAAGGGAATCTAGAACAATACAACATATATACTATTTGCTTTGCCTCAAAGTTTAATCTAAAGGTGAGGAGTAAACAAAGAAGCCTGGGAAATGAAATAAAATAAAATAATAAGAAAAAACAGACAGGTAGAGAGAGAGAAAGAGAGGGAGAGAGAGATAGAGAGAGAGCTTGAGAGGCAGACAGACAGGCAGTCACACAGACAATCAGACAGTCGGTCAGACAGACAAAGATGATTGAAAACAGATGATGAAGAGGGTTGCGATGAAAAGAATAAAGAGAGAGTAGTATGAAGAAGTCTGGCAAGAACTGAGGTCCCAGGAAATGGAAAGGCTAGCCTGAAGTCCTCAGACCGTTGAGCTGATTAGTCCAACATTTGATGCTGTTGTTGGTTTCTCTCTTATTCTGTCTGAAATTGTATTTCTGGGTGACATTTTCGGGGGCCGGGGGTTCCAACCTTTTCTCATATCTCTAACAATAAACACATCCCTAAATAATTCACAATATTCATGTACTGGCAAGACAATAACATGTAGGCTGAGGTGACTATCTATATTTTTGTTCAGTGTTTATTGGTATTATTCACTACTCTAAAGATGCCTAAAATTTCACATTTCTTGCCAATTTTATTTTAGTTAAGAGGTGAATATTTTCTGGTTATCAAACTTCACTTAGCAGCGATAACTATCATTCATATTCAAAAGAGTACTTTGAGAAAACCAATTATGACTTTAGGACGAAGTACTCGAGTATTACAGTACAACAAATGATAACTTTGTGACGAATTACTTGAGTATTACAGTACAACAAATGATAACTTTGGGACGAATCTCTTGAGTATTACAGTACAACAAATGATAACTTTGTGACGAATTACTTGAATATTACAGTACAACAAATGATAACTTTGGGACGAATTACTTGAGTATTACAGTACAACAAATGATAACTTTGTGACGAATTACTTGAGTATTACAGTACAACAAATGATAACTTTGTGACGAATTACTCGAGTATTACAGTACAACAAATGATAACTTTGTTACGAATTACTTGAGTATTACAGTACAACAAATGATAACTTTGGGACGAATTATTTGAGTATTACAGTACAACAAATGATAACTTTGGGACGAATTACTTGAGTATTACAGTACAACAAATGATAACTTTGGGACGAATTACTTGAATATTACAGTACAACAAATGATAACTTTGGGACGAATTACTTGAGTATTACAGTACAACAAATGACAACTTTTTGACGAATTACTTGAGTATTACAGTACAACAAATGATTACTTTGGGACGACTTACTTGAGTATTACAGTACAACGGATGATAACTTTGGGACGAATTACTTGAGTATTACAGTACAACAAATGATAACTGTGGGACGAATTACTTGAGTATTACAGTACAACAAATGATAACTTTGTGACGAATTACTCGAGTATTACAGTACAACAGCAAGGTGTTGTTACTACATTTCCCACGTTATTCATTATGCCTACCTTTACCGACTTTGTCTAGCGATATTTTTCCTTTCTTGATATTATATATAATTAACCAAAGATATCTAACAGGATATTCATGTCATCACATTATAACCCAAGATTTACTTTTCTAGCTCGTGTTTTCGTTAGTTTACTTTCCACGAGATGATCCTTTATTAGCGACTTTGCTCAGCCCGACACACCGGCTCTCGTGCACAGACAGGTGTGGGCGGGATGGGGTGAGCAGAGCAGGCCCTATTGTGTTGACAAACTGGCTAATGCATGCGCCCTGATTTATTGCAAGTGTCGGTTCCATGATAATAAGGAACAGAAGAGCATGTTCGATGTTATCAGTGCCAAGCTCTCAAAAAATAAGTTCTTCTCATGTTACTTTTAAGCAAAGTGGCCATAACGCTTCTCAACAGGTGTAAGGGTAGGATATTTATCGTCTCGAACACCTGTGAGTCGAGATTAGTTTAACACTCTTAGAGCAGAGGGTTGAGAGGATGTTATCGGCACGCGTCTTCATGATAAGTAAGATAACGCAGATTCTTCTTGATAAAGGTTTAGGCTAGATTTTGATAACGAAGTTTCATCACAGTAGGCTTTTGCGGCGGGACTCAGTAATTTGGTGAGAAACAGAGTAGTTGTGTGGTTCCCCCTCCCGTCCACCAATTTTTGTAATATAACGGGAAGTGCCAATTGGAGGACAAGTAAGCGAATCTTGAAGGTGAGAGAGAAAGATATAAATAGATAGAGATAGATAGAGAGAGAGAGAAATAGATAGAGAGAGAGGGGGGGGGAGTGGTAGGGATGGAAGCGAGGGAGGAGGTTAGAGAGAGAGATGGATAGAGGAAGAGAGAGAAAAGAAGATGAATAACGAGAGGAAGAACGGAGAGACTGAAGCTAAGGTGAGTGAGTAGCAAGCAGGACGGTGAAAGGAATTATTGAAGGTGTTAACGATGTGTTTATATTTAGAAGATGGAGATAACCTCCCGGAGAGAGGTAAAGGTAAATTAATCCTGCGAGGAGGCAATCATTTAACGTGAGAGGAAAGTGTCTATGGCCTTAGGACACGACAGGTAATGACCACTCCGTGTGGCGCATCTGGTTTTTAATGTGTTGGGTGGTGAGCCAGGATTTGTGCGTCTCTGAGACGAACTTTACTCACACTATTATAGTGAATGACCACCAAGCCCTAAAAATACAGGGGTGATCCCCCAGTGTTGATAACAAACCCAAACATAATCAGCAAGAAATCCAGCTGAAGGCTGCTGAACTGTTTGGCGTCGTAAAAATAATAGAAAGGGAGAAGGAGACAAAGTGATTAGAGAGAGAGAGAGAGAGAGAGAGAGAGAGAGAGAGAGAGTGTATGCTTGCGAATGTGTGAGGGTGTAATATATAAATATATATGTATATATATATATATATATATATATATACATATGTGTATGTGTGAGGGAGAGAGATCGTGTGTGTGTGTACATGGGAGAGAGAATGTACGAGTGTGTGCGTGTGTTTTGTGTAAGAGGGAGAGAGATCGTGTGTGTGTGTACATGGGAGAGATAATGTACGTGTGTGTGTGTGTGTGTGTGTGTGTGTGAGAGAGAGAGAGAGAGAGAGAGAGAGAGAGAGAGAAAGAGTGAGAGCCAGAAAGAAAGAGAT
>JAUEKZ010201773.1:0-11184 GCA_031471865.1 Melibe leonina
TACAAGGGTTATATGGGTTTAAGTGCTCTATTCATACACGGTGTGTAATTTTCCTTTATTTTGCAATGAGTCATATAGTGCTGATATTTTTAAAAGGCCAGGTCATCTGGGGTTATGTGTAGCTATCCATTTATCCACAGCACATCAGAATGTTTTTTTTACATACAGTGAAGCATGGAGCAGGCGCAGAAAACTAATGAAATTAGCAAGCTTCAGGTGTTTTGTATCTGTTCGTGTTAGTTCAGTCTTGTTTTGTTTGTTTATTGAGTTTTAGAGCAATTGCAGCTGTTATGATCATAAATCTAAGCACCCAGGGGTAATTAAGAATAAAATGATAGGTTGGTTAAAAGAACAGCCAGACTTTGACCCTCCCTGTGACATTCACAGAGATATGATTTACAAGGAAATAAATTCTCTTTAAAAAAAAAAGAACAAAGTTGGATTTACAGGGAAAGAAATATCACTTCTCAAAAATCACAAAGCAGGACAGTTAGAGTAAGATGATAGATAAAGCCAAAAGAGAAGAAACATAAGTAGTGCCCACCAGAGGCCCCTGCCAACCACCCGCAATACCATATTATTAGTATAAGATAAATGGACAACAATCAGGTTTGTAAAAAGTATGATAGCAACGCAGATCATTTTATTTTCTATAAACATATTTAAAATGAATATGTAAAAACTTCAATAGTAACAAACAATGGGATACACAACAACTGGAAAAGCTGCATGTCATGAAAGAAAACGACTGGGAGGGAATGGGGAGGGAGGCATGGGGGGGGGGGGGGGGGTAGTGCTGGACACATGATAGATGAAGAGGACGCATTTTCACTGCTTGGTTGGGTTGGGTATTCGTAACGACTATATGTCAATGATACTTCATATTAACAAAAACATTCCTGATGTAAACAATTGCTGAGTGATGCAATGATAAAAAAGAAAAAAAGGTTTCAAGACAATCTTACAAAAGAATATCAAAACAGAATTAAAAATACAAAAGACAAAAAATTATTCTAAAAAATAAAAATCTCAGACAATTCTTCAGCATCAATAAAGAAATATAAAGTAACTTTTCAATGGCACGAGAATCTTTTTGGGCTCTTCACAAAACAAGCTACATCAATTTGATTATCTTTTAACTTTAACAATTCTTTTTTTCTTTTTTGGCAAGAAGCTTTGGAAATGACTTATCTGTGTATCTGTTTAAACCAACCAAGCAGTCAAAATGTACCTACACCTACACATCGATGACGACAATGAGGAATAATGATGATGACAACGATAAAATTTGAAGTTGAAGTCCTTTTATAAAATTTGGCTGAGGATAAACTTCAATGACAATCCTCCTTTCCAACACTGATTCCACCATACTCAATTCCCTCCAGCTTAGTCGTTTTTAATTTGAATCCATTTACTATTATATATCTTCATCAATTAATGTTAAAGAATTCTCAAATTAATCAATATTAATATTAGTAAAAACAAGGTGTACAAGACAACGATGTATTCCCTGAAAGAAACTTTTAAAAATCAAATAACATACACACTGGCCAATTAAGTTTTAAGTCAAACATACCAAACCATTCTGGGGTATTCAAAACAAATTTCAATGCTAAGGTTATTTTCTCAAACTACTAACTAGACACATCAAAATCTTCAGATTCCCCTATTCTTGTACCAGATAAATCAGCTTTCAGTGGACTGACATATGCCAAAAGCTTGGGCCAGTTCACTGAAATCTGATTTACCTGATGCAACAAACAGGCGAATCTGAAGATTTTGCATATTCTCTTTGGTTAGAATCGCACCCCACAGTGAAAGGGTCAACATTTGACGTAGACTTCCGCAACCAGCCCTTATGTTCTCACAATGACAACAACAGATATACAAAACATCCATCGAAGCTGCCCCTCTATGTCCCTTAAATAACATGTCCAAAATTGATAAACTGCCACACACTATTAGCTTGAGGACAATGCTAAGCAAAAAACGACAAGAATAACCAAGAGATATTTCTTGTACATACTCCTTTGGAAACTCAAAAGTTTTTTAAGTGACAGTGTCATACATATTTCCTATAAAAAAAACTGCATTGAAAACAATTCAAACTCGTTGATTCCTTACAGGAATGCCTACATAAAAAAAACTGGCACATAACAATGTCATTGTCAACCCCGCGTAGATTTAATTTCGGGTATTATATATCAGGGAGCAAGTCTGAGGAATCAGAGCTTCAGGAGAGGTCAGAGACCAACAAATTTTATATGCCAAAAATCAAGGTCATGACTGGCTAAAGAGGTCAATGTGTTAGAAATGAAAACAATGTCATAAAGGTGTGTGTCCACTGGTAGGTTTTAGGAATAGGAAAATAGAATGGAAAAGTCTTGGGCGTTTCAATTGGTGCGATTTTGGAATCGCACCAATTAAAACACCCAAGCCTTTCCCATTCCGTTTTTCTATTCCTAAAACCTACCAGTGGACACACGCCTTAAGGTAAGTTCATGGGCCAAAATGTCAGGGTCAGATCTGACCTTGTCAGATAAGGGCAACACGTCCTAAAGGTAGAAGGGGAAACAGGCAGACGGTAAGTGTTTAGCACACCACAATCAGTCCAGTCGGGGTCAAATGCACTTTGGTGATTCTCATACAAAACATAACAAAACAGGGAGAAAGTCATCCAAGGAAGAAGACATTTGCAACAACAATGTGGTATTAACATGTACAGTAATATCTCAGTAAATATCATCATGACAGGATATGACGTAACAATTTTCACATCCATGAAAACAAAACACGGATGTACATATGATGGATAATGGTCGGAGTGATAATATCGTCATTCATCTCAGAATATGGACACAATGCGACAACAAAGCACTGTGTCCATTCATAAATGCATCATCAGGAAATAACATTGTTTAAGACTTCTTTTGATAAGTACAAGATAGACACTTTAAAAATTAAACATGATGGTGACAACAAAATGGAACAGAGAGAAAAAATGAGCAAGGGGGCGTAAAGCCAGTCAAAATCAAAATGAATGCAAACTTAAAATAAGCATGACATGAAATTATTAGCTGCTCAATGTAGACATGGATATCATCAGATCTAGAATTGAATAATCAAAAAACAAAAACAACAATTTTGTGCTGGCAAAGTGCTTGCTGTGTGGTGAGACGAGACAGCCACTTTGTGCGGTGCAGCCCCTAGGCACACCAACCACACCCCGTGGAAGGTTTGCTTTGTCACATACAATCACAGGGTCATTTGATTCAGTCACAAAATCTATTTAGGGCTGAATCTAATGCAAGGGGGGGAAAAAAAAAGAAGGAACAAAAAGGCAGGAAACCCCCCCCCCCCCAAAAAAAAAACCTCACAAGTCAATATTGTTGTGATTAAGAGATCAAGTAAAACAGTATTTTGAAAGAGGAATTAAGGTTTCCTAGGATACAAAAGTCCAAGAGCCATAAAATAGAAAATAGAATTTTACAAAAGACAAATGTGCTTCTTTCTGTCAGTCTCATCACAAAAAAAAAAGGAAAAGCAGTGACAACAAATCCTTGGAATGAAAAAGATATCCTTTTGTTTTTGTAATGCCATAACTGTAATATGGCAAACGGCTGTGACTTTTGGGAACATATCTATGAAATACAGGCTGCAAATTTTCTCATCTCTGATAGAACTGATTAATTAAAGAGATGCAGATCGATTCATTTTGAAAGAAAACTACAATTGAATCACTGCTTTAGTTTGTTGTCTACCAAACAACCATTTTTCCAGGACCTATCATAATCGTAGCATATAAATATTCAACAAAATGGTTGATATGACTACTAAAAATCATATGTATAAAAATTAGAGTAAAAATAAAATTTTCTTTACCCAAGATGAAGACAGTAGGGGAAATCTCAGAATCAAAATAAAACATAAAGAGGCAAGAGAATAATAGAGTAGATCAGTCCAACTTCACCATTCCCAGTAACATTACTTCACCTCTCTCTCTCGCCTCCCAGTATGTGGTCCAATTTGGCCACTTTGAATCATTAGATCGACCAATCAGGAGTCGACCACAAAGATTGAGTACAAATATTTATCCAGGTTTTAAGCGGCAGAACTTTTGCTAGGATACTTTATATCCTTCAAAACAAATTCACCAGTCACATCAGTTTGTAAATATATAACATGGCCATTTGAGGTTTTTTAAAAGATTTATTCTGTGCTTTTTTGTTAGTTTTGTGTACCTAATGTTCTCTTCATTTTAATTTTCACTTTCATTTCAAACTCAAAAGTGGAGGAGATAGTGAAAGGCTGAAACTTTGTAAGCATTGAGAGAGCTTTCCCCTTATTTAAATCACAACAAATTTTACTAGAAAATGGGCACTGCCGAATCTGATTGACAATGGCGCGAATTTGCTTACAAACAACATTTTTCTTTATTTCATTATTCCCTTGAAAAATTATGTTGCACAAAGGTTCTGAAATGAATTTCAATAAAGCAAAAACAAAACAGAATTGATTTTAGTAAGTTAAAACATAGAATTCAAAGAGGGGAGTGCAAGCAATGTTGCACAAAGTTATGATGTGTGGAAAAGGAAATCAAATAAGACAAGAGGTGAGAGGAGGACAGAGATACACAAAGGTATGGAAGGTCCACCAAGATCACCGATAGCTTGATTATATTAGAAAATGGAAGTGTGGGAATCTGATTGATGTAAAACTTGGACTCTTCCGTTGAAAGGTCCCAGGTTGTTGGGGAGGCCAGTTAGATCAAAATGGCAAAGTTGGTTGAATCTACTCTACTGACAAAATACAATCTAAGAATTAAAAGTTACAAATTTCATAGATGAAGAGCATGAAAATTTTTAGTACTTTATAATATGTAGTTAAAAGAAAAAACTGCATGGAAAAGGTGGCAGCCTTCCTTTACAACCTTGGATTTCTGATGATACAATTTATTATACATTTTAGCTCAAAGGGCATAATATAAACACTATATCTTCTTCCTTTGATGATGATGGATAAAAGAAATGTGAATATTTAAAGGTGCAAAAAAAGTTAAATTAAAAACTTAACAGACTTCAAATATGAAAATCACAACCGGATGTTTTATATCAGCATCACATATATGGGACGACTGCCCAAAATTGACAAAAGTTGAAAACTGAAACTTTAATTTTGCCCTTTTGGATTTTGATGACTGAATGTTATTTTGTTACTTCAGCGCACTTCCGAATAAAAAGAAAAAAAAAGATTTTGAACAGTTTCAATTCAATGATAATATCACTGAAAAGAGAAAAAACAAAACCAAGGTGAATTTCATTAGAGTTCCTCAGAGCAACAAATAAAATATTTGAGAAGAAGCAGAACTGAGGGACTTTGATGTCCTCTTTTTGAAAATGTATCAACTACAGTAGAAATAAAAAAGAAAAGAAAAAATAACCACTGGTCACAAACATGAGAAATGAAAGACTAAATATGAGACAAATTTGAGCTGCAAAAAAAAAAAAGCCATTAAAATAAAATGTTGATCATGGGGACATATATTAACGCTTACTTCACATGAAGTTTTAATGCAGATGAAAAATCTTCATCCTAAATTTTGTGTGTGGGGGGGGGGGGGGGGGGAGATGTTGGAGGAGGGGCTGAAATCAACTTATGTCTAGAAACAACTTTTAAGGCCACAGTCTGCATCAAGGCTATGTGGGTGAAACAACTGTGGGTTTTTTTTTTGTAACTACTTACTACACTAGCGTTAGTGTTATAATATATACTGCTAAAAAAAAATACCACAGCACACCTTCTGATTGTAATTCAGCTTGTGTGATTCAAATTCAAGTGATGAAAAAAATATTAGCTTTGAAAAACAGGGACATCTAATACTAATAAACTAGCTCCCTTTAAAGAGATACAAAAAAAACAACTTGGCCACTAAAAGCTTGATCTTGATGATAATGATTCATGATTCAAAAATAGCTTGATCGTGATGAGAATGATTCATGATTCAAAAACATATGAATAAAATTAAGATCAATATAGATGGAGGTCTGCCTGACACAATTACAACAAAGGATGACCAGAAACAATTCTTGCCCCATGCAAAGTCAAAGAGTGTGACCAAGTATGAAATGCTCCAAGGACTTAGTTGAGATCCGTTTTTGAAATTTACCCTCAGCATATAATCCAATACTTACAACCACTTCACAAACTAAATCATGTCTAAATCTTGAAAATTTATTCCAACATGAAAATAAATTATTTTCACCGCATTTTACAATCAGGGCACAGTATGGAATATGCACGGCACCTGTATACCATTGACTATGGTTTAGCAAATTAGCTAATGGTCAGTGACTATGGGTGATAGAGGTAACCATTGACAGCAATGGTGCAAATCTTAATTTTTTGGTGCAGGTATTTTTTATGCTCTTGGGCAGAGGACAATTCACACATATTAACTGGTCTTATCGGAGATGGGCACTTAAATTCTGAAGTATCCCTGGCTTTGACCATATAATTGTATAGTTGCCTAACAGTCACAGACTGCTCACTTTCAACCTGTGTGTTATACATCTTTTGTCCATCAGGGAAAAATATCTTGTATCATACAGCAGGCAAAGCACAGAACCATTTGAGAACATGCCCTATAGAAGTCTGCATATGTTTTTTGGGGGTCTACAAGCATTTGTGCATTGTAATAAACTGTGTCTAAGTATCTCTGGTATACTATAAACTCCAGACCGGAGATAGATTTGCGCTCAGGAATAAAAACAAACAAAAATAAAACCAAAAGAAAAATCTAAATACAAATTCTACAATGTTGATGGACAAAACAAGACTATTAGGGCGGGGCTGCAGGACTGGAGTTTGACCTATGCGAATTGCCATCGCTACCCCTGTCCTCTTCCTGTAGATGGTAAAGCTCCTGACGGTCTGTGGGCGGGTGGTGATGGGGGTGTGGATTGGCTGTCTGCATGCTGCCTCGGTGACCTGTCTTGATCATGGACGGGTGGTACAGGGCGTGCCGTCTCGCATGCTTCTTCAGGTGGTCACTACGCATAAACCGTTTCTCACACATTGGGCATTTAAAATTCTTTTCACCTGAAAAAAATAAAAGAAATCCCAAAAACATGGTATGAAATGTGTTATCTTGTTTCCTTTGCCTTCCATTTATACAACCTGGAAGCTGTGCCAAAGTGCATGTTTATCATGTCTGGATCCTAATAAAGTTACAGTATACATTCTTCAATTTTCAAATACAACAAAACAACCAAGATGATGATAGCTCTAGGGATGGAACAATAAATATAGTCAATTATTCCTCACTATCATGTTTTCTTTTTCCAGGTCTGGATGACAAAATTGTGTGTACTGGATTTCTTCTTCTTCTTCTTCCAATAAACTGACTGACACACAGCTGGATCAAGTATTACCGTCAGTGTGCATTTCAACATGGTCGATAACAGACATCTTAAAGAGCATTTTTGTTTAAAAATCAATAACTTATGGGGTGTTTCTTAAATTTATATGATGGAGTGTATTTTTAAAGGTGTCAATGTTATCAATGAGCTTTGCCGTTTAAGCAAATTCTTTTATAAAAATGTTGAAAATAAAGTCTGAGGAGATATATACATTTCTAGGCCATTATGACAGCAATTCATAAACCAAGAGAAAAACTTTGAATCAAGAAGTAGAAGAACAATCGTGTCTCATAAATTATAATCAAAAGTTTATAATAAAAAAGATGCTTTACCTGTGTGCGTTCTTTTGTGACGAGTGAGTTCATCTGACCTGGCAAATCGCTTGTCACAGCCTTCCCAGTTACACTCAAACGGCCGCTCTCCTAAATACAACAGGACAAAAATGAGCATAGAACAGAGGGTTTACAGATTTGGACAACAAAACAGCTATGAAAAAATAGTTAAAGGAAATGAAAAATCAGTAATATATTTTTACAATCTTGAAAAAAAAAAGGAATTGTCCTGTTTAAGTGGAGTGTTCATCTCCATATATTTAAGATCAAAAGAGTGATATATTGTAAGAATTGGACATAAAATAAATGGGGCAAAAGGCCAATTTCAAACTAAGGTGAAAAGTCTTGATAGAATACATTTCTCAATATGGACGTCAAGTAGAAATTTATCAATGAAATAAAATTGATGGCCTCAACTGACAATAATTAGCATTTCATAAAACAGACCACCATTACCACCACAAATGAATTTTCAAAAAAATATATATAACTAATAGAAGAGAGAGAGAAATAAATATCTGCAAAACAATAAAAAGAACAGGAAAACTGTGTAGAGAACAGTGAAGAGACAAAGCTATCTTGGCCTGTCTCTTAAGCTTGTTAGGACATTGATAAAATGTTGTCTAAATTGTTTTTGGGCTCACAAGGGAACTTATTTTTGATTTTTGTTTGTTAATTACTATACCTAGGATCACATCAGTTTCTAATCAAAACTTTCTAGGAAGACAACACCTGATACAGCCTATGGATGAGGCAATGATTGCTATATCCTAATTATTTCTAATTACAATTCCATCAGAGGACCAACATTATATTTAATGTCAGGAGAGACTGGTTAAAAGACCTATGAAACACTTCTAATATGGCCAATAACTTGGTCTGACATCTTGTTTCCAGTGCCAATACTCAAGCTCTACAAAAATTCCAACACAAAAAACAAAATCCTCCAATCAAAACAGAACTTGAATGTAAATATTGTAACATTTAACCTATTGTGTGCTAAAGAATATTAAAAGTAAGAATGTATTGTGGTAAGTGTCTATAGGTCTAATCTACTAAAAGGCCCGCTACTAAAATAGCCCACTGGAAATATGAATAAGGGCAACGCCCACTCCTACTTATCCCTTGAGATTAATTAATATTTCTTCCTATGCATCATAAACTAAGAAATATTTGACGTGAGGAATGAAGACAAATAAATTATATTGAAAGTCGGTCTGGGTCTGTAAATTTCAAAACCAGGCCGTGTAAATTGACTTGTTTGTTCTCAGTTTACAAGGATACCCAGCCCAAACAAAGAAAATGGCGCCTAACGATGAAAATAGCAACAGGCTATGGTCGCTCCATGACCTTTTAAAACTGAAAGATTGGTAGCCACAAATCTTACCTGTATGTGTCCTGATATGAGATTTCAAATGTGAACTTTTGTTATATGACTTTCCACAACCAGGGTGCATACAAGTATGTGTTTTTTTGCCCAAAATGCTGCTGCTGCCTTTCATGCTTCCATTGTCTTCTAATCTGTCTAGAGTAGGCGTGGTCGATCGATCCGACATTGTGAGTGACTGTTTGAGAACTGAGTTTGAAACGCTTTCCTGGGCCTCTATGTCCCATTCTTCGTGATAGTTATTGTCCTGCTTTATTGTTTTTAAGTCTGTTAGAATTCTGGCGACAAGAGTATCATTGACACATTCGTTTTTAACTGAGAACAGGTATCGACAATCAACATGCCCTTGAACACTTTGGTTTTCGTCTTCAGCCTCCATTGCTGGCTCAAGTTTTATGAACGGTGAATCCATGCTTTTATCTATTCTCATTGTAGGTGGATCACATGTTAAAACATAATTGTGATCATTTTGTCTGTTGGACATTGCAAGGAGACAATGGGCGGCCATTCTTGTGTCCGTATCCATATCGAAACAGTTGTTATTGTTTTCACGCAAGGCCATGGCACACGATTCGAACTTCACACTGGCGTTATGATTCGCCCAAGATGTTTACAATGCAGAGTCAACGTTTGAACGATTAATCCATTTGAAAGGTTCAGCACAAGTCATTGAATTATAAATCAATACAGAAGTAATCCAAAATGAAATAAAACCTATAAAATGTGATCGTTTTTGGATGCCTTGTCCCTGAGCAACGTCGCCAGTCGACAGCACTAAGAAGTTTACACCGCGTGTTACTTAAAGCAACTTGTGGGCGTGCCCTATTTGAGACGGAAATGACGTTATTTTTACGGGCAACGCGATTGGATGATATATTAAGAAGCCCGCGCCGAACATGCTGATTCTTGAAGGGAAAGCCCAAGTTGACAATGATGACAACATAACATAAGTAGACTGTACTGTATACTGTATGCGTGGAGTCAAAATACTAATAACAATGTCCGCATCTAGTCGTGTGAGGGTGTAATTGGAAGATATAAAAGTGAAAACTACTTACTTGTTGCTGGAATGTTGTGATTATGATTATGAAGTCAAACCCAATGGGTCTATCTTGAGACTATCTATTTTAGGCTATCATGAATCCGCGTTGCTCAATATAATGCAACACGATAGCTAATTATATCATAAGCTTGGTGTTCTTACGAGTTTTTGAATAGGAACGACATTGGTTTCGTCAATCTTCTTTAAACTTTACTATCCAAGCAGGTTGGAATTAACGTTCCGAGAAAAATTGATAGATACCCTTCTTGTTGTTCTTAACCCTTTTACTTTCTAACCCAACTGAAATTGGCAAAATCTTGAAGATGTAGCTAGTACGTGTTCTCATACCAGATAAATCACATTTCAGTGAACTGAAATTTTATTTGTCTGGTATGAGAACTGGCAAATCTTGAAGGGTTTGGTGTCCATAGCAGTGAAAGGGCTATACGTAATACATCCAACTGTCCAAAATATATCAAAGAAAAATGTTATAAAACATTTGTAAAACCTATAGATATTCGATTATGGTTGCATGGTTTGGGATCCACACAGTAAAAATCAAATAAATAAAAAAATGCAAAAGAATGCTGCTAGATATGTAACTAATAATTACTCCATTATTACAGGCTCAACAAATATCAATATGGAGAGCTTAGGATGGTTACCGCTCCAAAAGGAGAGAGCAAGGACTAAGATAACAATATGTATTTTACAAAGGGCCAAACCGACTTATAGAAATCCCAATTGACCAAAAACTAGCGGAGTTTGAGTCAGAGACAAACTAGGCAATCAGGCTATGAGATGTTTAATATACCTCGATCTAATATTAATATTGATAGCCATCTTCAGTCCTACTTGCCTACAGTGGCGGATCTAGTCTAAATCAGAAGGGTGGACACATTACAAAATGATGTGAAAACAACATAAATTGTCTTCTTTTTTTTTGTAAAGAAACTTTGTTCGTCTTGTCTTCAACTCTACAAATCGATCCTTATGTGTCGTGTT
>JAUEKZ010201784.1:0-11183 GCA_031471865.1 Melibe leonina
TATTTATTTGTTTATACCCCCCCCCCCCCCCCACAAGACGGCTCTCTATCTTATTGTATGACCGAGGCGATACCCGAGTCTTTATTCTAATTCAATCATCTCTTTTTTCAAACGTTTTACAATCTATCTTATCGTAATTTGTGTATCGCGTTCACCAGTACTATGACGTATAACTTTATATAACATTGTTAAACAATTTCCCCGTTAGGGCATCAATAAAGATAGTATCTTATTTTTTCTTATCTTAACCTTTTCATTGCTAAAGTTATTTCTCAACCTTCTAACTAGAGACATCAAACTCTTCAAGATTGTCCTGCTCTTATACCATATTTTTTAAATTTACGTGGACTGACATATTATGCCAAAGCATGGATTTCAGGCTTTTCATACGTCAGTCCACTGAAATCAATCTTTTTTCATCTACGTTAATTTTGAATAATTTCCATAATATTTTGTTGGGTTAGAATCAGATTCCGCTGTGAAAGGGTTATGGATGAGTGTAGAACTTTCGCGATTCAAGCAACTTTTGCATTGTGCCCCTTTCTTTCTATACAAAGGTTAGGCTTGACCTTACTAGGCAATAGATAAGTAGGCCCAAATGGCAGAGAGATAAAAACAATAATGATAAAAGTATGATGATAATGATGATAACAATAACATATTATATAAAATTGTAATCTACAACTACAACTACAACAATAACAGTAATAAGACGGTACTTATTTTTAATAATGATAATAATAGTGATAATCATAATAACAACAGTAATAATGATAATGATAATAATAATAATCAACATCATCATAATCATAATATTCATAATAATCATAATAACCATCATCATCATCATCATCATTATCATATGATAATAATGATACAGAGATGAAACCAAACCGGTGATAGTGAAACCTATTTTTAGTGCTACGTATTTGCGATTGCCCACAGTCCGCTGTATGAATGAGTCACAACTGTCCTTTCTAACATTACACAAACCAAACGTTTGGCCGAAGGCTACAAAGTTGGATGTTTGACGAAAGCAGGGACCTATGTGTCTACCTAAACATGTATTTTACTACTTAAAGTAGACGCGGTTTGCGGTTAAACAGTGGAAGGAAAGAAGGTACCTAATCTTTAAATATTTCTGGGGGAAAGTTTACAGTGATAAAACTATGTTACGCTATCAACTCGTTTTAATAACATCGAGAGATATTCGCGATATTCAATCTCTCTCTCTCTCTCTCTCTCTCTCTCTCTCTCTCTATTTCTCTCTAATATTATGTATACGGGGGTGTGGGTGTGTTATTATTATTGGGTTTTGGTGGTGTTTGTTTCTGGATTTGGAGGGCCCGGGAGCGAAATATATCTAATATTTTATCTATACTTTCGACTTAGACTTAATCTACTTACATGGCGCGCAGGCAGAGTTTGTTTTGTTGGGGTCTTTTTATTCAAAAACATAATCGTTGCTGAAATTGATTAGATCTGTCGCTGACTAATCCAGAATAAAGTTGCCCTGCGTGAGAATCACCTTACCTCAATAATTTACATTTACCTAAGCCGACGTGCGGGTCACGTAGACCTAAGCCTTAGATCTTCAGGATTTCATTTCGTCTTAAGTTCCTCAAAAGGAGTTTGTATTCTTTATTTACCATACTTTGATACCACGTCACTTATTTAACTATTACTTAAACGTTATGTTTGCAAATACCAGGAGCAATGGTATGACTTATTTGACCGATTGACATAATATGCCTTTCGCGTCTCAGTCTTAGCCGATAGAATAATGACAGTAAGGTGGGGAGCAAGCATCACAAGAGATGAGACAAACTTGAGAGAGTATGCAGTGCAGAAACGAGACAAAGCCAAGGAAAGCAGAAAAAATGGAGAAACAGAAAAAAACAGAAAAACATTTTCCAGAGTAGGGTTCGAACTCGGGACCCAGCTACGGCACCCATCGCCTGGCCGGCAGCACGGACAACGAGCTGGAAAATGTTTTTCTGTTTTTTTCTGTTTCTCCATTTTTTCTGCTTTCCTTGGCTTTGTCTCGATTCAAGTTTGTCTCATCTCTTAGCCGATAGGTTGAGTTGGCTCGGCTGACTCCATTATGTCTTGTGTAAGTTCTCTCCAGTAGAAAAGAATAACATAACTAAACACTTGCCTCAAAGCGAACAGGTGGTAAGATTATATGTTTTTAAATATGTTTTGTTGTTATCATTGTTTTGTGTGAGTGTGATCTTTTAATTTTTTTATTTTTTTATTTTTTTTGGGGGGGGGGGGGGGGGGGGGGGCGGGGGGTGTTTTTTTTTTTGGTTTTTTTTCTGGATTTTGAGGGGGCGTGCGGAAGATGTATTTCGTTACTTCATCTTAGGAAATATGCATCGGCCTTTGGATACATAACTTCTCTTGCGAAAAGTTTTATTGCAGTATGTAGCTAGAGTTCTTGTTAGATCAAACACTCAATGGTTCTTAGTAAGATTTATTACACAATCTTTTCACATAGATTTCATTTGCTTCATTTTTACAACAACAAAAAATAATGGTTGCTGTTGATAGTTCCTTGTGTAAATAAAGAGGCAAAATGAATTTTGGTCAATATAGTTCCCGATGCAAGTTATTTAATGCTGATTCTCGCAAATAGAATACCAAAAGTATCTCTTTAAAAAGTATATGGAATGTATCATATATATTATTATAAATTTTCAAACTTATTACCATTCTCCGACAATGAATTGTTGGAAATTAATATAGCATCTGTTATTGTTATGCATCTAATATAAATGTGTGTTCTTCGGCTCCATTCAAATCATTCAGGAATCAAATTTGAAACTTGAATTAACTTCAAACACATTTGTGTAAGTTTGCTGTACGCCGGGTCGTTGACAGTTGATCATAATATCATATACATGGCAAACGCAGTGAAGCGAAATAAGCAAAACACACTTCGTTTCTTGCCTTAGCTATCTTTCTGTTTGAACACTGATCCAGAACATTCCATACAAGAGGGGAATATCCTGCTGTATTTCGTAAGAACTAAAATGAAATGGTATTATCCATATGATTTACTTCCTGGTTGGTTCTTTTAGCCTGTCCTACCAGTCGTCCCAGTGTGTAATGTACCGTCTAACTGTGCTTTCCGACCTCGTTAAACTGGCACCGACATTAGATATAGCTTCCGCCTCGAACCACTAGCCCAGGGTTCGACTGCCGATCGCGTCATCCCTTAGAAATTTTAAATTGTCGTTTTAGTAACTCAGTCTTGGCCAATCTCGGGATAATGGGTAAAATGCTGAGGACCTGTTGGCCAGGTATCAGTATAGTGATTCTGGGTAGGATATTTAATTGAATTTTCTGTTCATCTCCATACGGTGTCACTTTTTCTTGTCTAGAGAGAGCCGCATTGGTATAACATAAAACGTGTTAAAAGGGTATTAAATAGCCGTTAACATAAAACAGGGTGAGACCAACAAGGTTTTGCGGTGAACCGTAGTCACCACATTATGATACAGCCTTTCAGATAGAATGTTGCTCGTTGCCTAGACATTCAATGTTGGAAAGGGGGGGGGGGGGGTATATTCAAAGAAGTAGAATAACACACTTGCATGGGACATTTCCACTAAGTGTATCTGCGCTCTTTACTTTGGAATTGTAAAGTCGCTGGGAAGAAAAAAATAGGCAAAGAATAGACAGACACAACCGCTGCCAGTCACACTGTCGCCGTAGCTCAATTGTTAGAGTGTTTACCCCGTAACCCCTAGGCCTGTGGTTCATACCGAAGATGTTAACCCTTTCACTGCAGGGTCCAATTTTAACCAATAAATACAACGTACAAAATCTTGAAAAATGATAACATGTTATAGCAGAGAAAGTAAATAATATTTTCAGTGGACTCAAATAATATGAAATTTAGGCTTTTGGCAGATTATGTCAGTCCAGTGAAATCGTATTTATCTGGAATAATAACAGGCAAATCTTGAGGATTTTGATCGGTCTAGTCGGCAGTTTGAGAAATAGCCTTAGCATTGAAAGGGTTAAAGTCGGCGTTTTAGCAGCTGTTCCGCCCAGTGCTAGGCATCATGGGAACAGTGCACAGACTATTTGGCCCGGTGTACCTATACTTGCACTGGGACTCGTACTGTGTGGTGAGGTGCGAATTTGAGTCAGCCCTCCATTTATCTCTTTTGGTATACTATCTAAGACTTGTCAGGAGAGACTGCCTTTGATTTTGATATGACCTAAACTACGTTTCAAAAAATAAAAGGTGTTAACAATTCCTCAACCAACAAAGCAAATAAACTGCCTATAAGGAGGCAAGGTTGTCAAATTCAGAATCAAATACAATGGTAATGCTGTCTGTGCAGAAAAATATAATATCGTTATTTAACCAAAGTATACAAATAGGAAACAGTGAATTGTATTGCCTCTTATCTTTTCCATCAAAATAATTGACACGTATAAAAAATAAACTTACTTCATTATTATTATAATTAAAATAATGATAATATATAATGATAATAACAATGATGAGAATAATAATAGTAATCATAATTAATAACACTGATGATGATGATGATGATGATGATGATAATGATGATGATGATAATGATGATGATGATGATGATAAAAGCAAGGATATGACAAATTGTAATGCTGCATCTATTGCAAGGATGTAACACACTCAATCAGTAAAAAAAAATCCATTAATATTCAATTGTAATAATAAATTTAAGTAAACCTTAGTTTATCTTTACGACTCATCACTTCCAAAATACAAATACAGATTGTTTATTAATGATAATAATAATAACGATAACAATAATGGTAATATTGATAATGATTTAAACAGTAATAATAACAATAACAACAATAATCGGCTTAATGATAATAGTAGTTGTAATAATGGTAATTTGGCATGATAATGTCAATGATGTCTTTGCTGGTGCAAGAGACGTTCAATTCTTAGGCCTACCCATTGGTGAGCAAACAAACATGGTAACATAAATATATGTACACAATAAAACGTCTGAGCATATCATCTTCCTTGATAAAAGTTGACATCTCAATAAATAACAATAACAAAGATGACGAAACCATTGCTGATAAGATTAGAGTGCATGTTGTTTACAGAGACCACGAAAGTCGTTGAATTAATAATTCGAAAGTAATACAAGCCGGATTCAATAATTCATTACATTTATATTTCTAGTTTTTCGAACATGGGAAACAGACTGTAAAGTTTTCAAAAATGTTTTGATATACTTTTCAAAGATGATGAAAACTTACATTTTTACTTCCTAACACGTGAACTTACAATAGGACTTCATTGAATGTTAAAGAGACACGTTTGTTCAATTGATAAGATTAAACTAATGCTAAGTTCTCACACATAAAACTATGAACAACATAGTATAATGATAATAGAAAGACTTTAGTGTGGGATTGTGGAGAGGGACAGGAATACACACCATATCGTCTGTCCTTAATTGAAAAATGACAGAAGAAAAAAAAAACCTTTCCGCTAGGGAAAGTAGGGACCACACAACCACAAACTAAACTGTAGGGATCGATGTCTGAGATTAAGAAATGCACAGGCTTTGAACACCGGGAGTGGAGAGGATTACAAAAAGATAATTATTTTAGATACAAGAAAAAAGATTTTGTTCGAGCCAAGTCGGCGTTGAAGCTTTTATCTTGTTCAAGAAAGTGTCTCTTCGTCAACTGCAAAAAATATCAAAATTAAGAGGAACATGCATCCGTGAGACACACACATACCATACATAAGGAACCTCGCACTCAAGCTATCTCTCTTTTATTCTTTAAGTTTTCATTTATCTCACACACTCTCTCTCTCTCTCTCTCTCTCTATATATATATATATATATATATATATCTTCTCTCTCTTTCACACTCACACACACACACACACACACACACACACACACACTAACAAACATATTATACGCTTTTTTGCACATAGGTTTGTATTCCTATGGTATTGATAAGTAACATTGAAAAAAAATAATCATCTTCTGACCGTTGAAATAGTACATTTTTACCGAACTAATCTATTTACAACTAAATAAAAGGCCACTGACAGATAAGTTTTGGCATGAGGGTCAAACGAGTAGTTTGAATTGCTGTGATATAGAGTGAATGTACCGTCCTTAAACCTAGCTGGGGAGTCTCCCAAGTTACCATGATTAGGTCGAAACTAAGGAAAAAAATATTTGTTTAAAAATTGGGAAAGAAAATAAAAAGAAGGAAAACATAATTTTATATATCGTTGCGACCAAACAGAAGGGAAAAAAAGAAAATGTAATTCTTATCGTGTTATTATTGACCGTCATCCCTTTCCTGTTAAGCAGAACTGGCCAATATTGGTAGGTTTACTGTGAAGATTGGTAGGGTCCGCGTTTAGAGGCAGTGAAGAACATGATAATAGGTTAGACAATGGGGAGAGCCACAATGGGTACAACCCTCCTACCATCCTCCGTTGACACTCCTTTGTCATTGGGGTAGTCAGTCAACTGCATCAGCAAACTGAGATCCCACATCACCTCTCTCTCCAGGCTAAATGGAGGTCGAAAATTCATCCTCGCCCAATTACTTTAGTGTGCGCTACTTTTCCGTTAAATCTCTTTGCATACTAGATGTATATCTATCTATCTATCTATCTATCTATCTATCTATCTATATATATATATATATGGGGTATGATATGTCTTCTCGTGCTTCCTCCATGATGTGTCTTATCTCTGGAAACTCTACTGAAGATTGCTTAGCCATGTGATGTTTACCTAACGTTTGGTTATTTTTTGTTTTGTTAACCCTTTCACAGCGGGGTCTGACTGCAACCGAGTACATCATGCCAAAAACTGTATAACCAATGTGTTCTGAGACCAAATAAATCAGATTTCAGTGGACTGACATATGTCAAAAGTCGGAAACTCAGACTTTTGGCATATTTATATCAGTTCACTGAAATCTGATTTATCTGTTATAAGAACAGGCAAATCTTGAAGATTTTGGTGTCCTCAGTATTGAAAGGGTTAAGGCAGGAATGACCTGAAACCTCCAATGTGTCTTCCGTTTTATTTTCATTATCTTAGACTAAACTATATAACTAACTGTCTCGTTGTTTTGCTAATATCTTTGTGTAGTCTGCTCAGAAACTTGGACACTTATAGAAATCCAAATTGATCAATACCAGCTGAGTTTGAGATTTGATATACATGATTCAATTCTTCTTCTTTTTCTTCTTCTTTTTCTTTCTTTGTTCCCTCATAATCGTGTGTCCAATCCGGTCAGTTGAAGAAACCTGGCTTTCTTCCACAATTCCTGTCCATCATTTAGTACTTTGGTGCTGAGGGATGTGATGTCTTGCCAAAATGTCCTCAGATTCTGGAATGAGGATCATTTCATAAAGAATATGTTGTGAATTTATGGGGATTTTCCACATTGGCATATTTCCGTATCTCCAATTTTTAAAAGAAAATTTGTGTAGAGAATGTTGTTTTACCAGATTGCGATTTGTACAGAGTCTGATCTTAACCTGGTTTGCCATTTCCAACTTGTTATTACGGTTTTTACTGTTGTGTTTTTGTTGCAGTTTTATCCGTTGCTTTACCTGGATATTTTTGGTTGATTAGTTTCAGCTATTTGATTGAGCAAGCCATATTTGCCGGTACGCAGGCTCGTCTGCATCGATTCTTGGACACTTGGTCTGCATCGCATCCAAAATATGCAGTGGAATTCACTTCAGACCGGGACTTGTTGGTTCTAATAAGCTATTGGTGATGCGTTAGTAGACAGTCAGTTTCATGGGTTATACTACTTATAGGTTTTGGGGGAGGGGGGTTCGTTTTTTTGTCTTTTTCTGGAGGGGAAGGGGGTCGGGGTTTTTTCTCTGTCACTCCCAGTGCCCTTTTGGCATAATATGTCAGTCCACTTAAATCTGATTTATCTGGTATAAGATCACGTACATTAATTTTCAAAATTTTGCATATTTCAAATTGGGTTAGAAACAGGCCTCGCTGTAAAAGGATTAAACATCCGCAATCAAGTTTATATAAAATGTCCATGACATGACATGACACATTTCATTGAATCAAATAATACAATCCAACACTCCAATAAGTAAGACCTTGCTTTGCCTACACGTCAAAACGTTTGCTTGAGCGGCCATCCGTGACACAACCCTTTGCAGTGTTATCAATGGCAAAATAACAATATCAAATATTATGTGGATGTAGGCCTATAATTTTACAGATGTTATTGAGAAGGATATGCCAGTGACACTGTAGTCACCTCCTTGTTTATTCAGATGGATATTGGTTTTGGTTTTTCTAATCTTCTGGTATTTTGAACCTCTCTCTCTCTCTCTCTCTCTCTCTTGTCCCAAACCCTTTTCTCTCTATCTCTGCAGCCTTATGTGTGTGTTGATGTGTGTGGGCGTATTGTGTGTTGTGTGTGTACTTTGTATGTGTGCGTGTGTGTGTGTGTGTGTGTGTGTGTGTGTGTGTTGTATTCCATTTTAAAGGATGTAGACCTCTCTGAATTAAACTTTAATGGGCTTTTCTATTATTCATTTATTCATCTATTTAATAATTTCTCTATTCAAAGTACCAGGGTTTTGTTGTTGTTGTTTTTTTATCATTTAGTTTTCATAAATCAAGTCAGATGTATTGGCTCTCATGTGATTCATTGATTTGTCTAGTAACACAGATTTAAACTGTGTACCTTCAAGTTTTGTTTTCACGTTTGACGTCACTTGATCGAAAATAACCAGGTAAAGGGATAATTGTTGATTGATTGAAACCGTGGCCTGGGTCGAAACCGATGTCCAGTGCGGCATGACTGTGTATGTCAAAGTTAGGTCAGTGACATAAGAAATAAGCAAATGTCCATCTCAGCCGCCGCCAGTGTAAGTTTACATTGCTAACACAGTTTGATTGACACATGCGTGTCATTTTCAACCTTATGTTTTTAGTTGCCAGTTAAACTTCAACACCTTTTTTATTTTAAAAAACCACACAAAAACCCACATACAGACTCTCTCTCTCTCTCTCTCTCTCTCTCTCTTTCTTTCTTTCTTTCTCTCTCTCTCTCTCTTTCGCACAAACACACACACACAGTAGCCAGACTAACACAGGGTCAACTGCTCTCAGAAGTCTCCCAATAATGCTGAGCGCTACCCATAGATATGATATTTCTGTAATATATTATGTGTGTTTGTGTGTTGTGTGTGTTTGTGTGTTGTGGGGGGGGGGGGGTTGTAATATGCGTTCATCTCCATTATAAAAATGATTCGTATAGAGCTTGAGCTTATATTTAGCGCAATATCTACTCAAGGTGCTCAAAGCGATGTTCAAGGGGTCCCTGATCGACAGCAACATTCAACATACAGGACGAGACATGCTGCATGTTAGGCGCTTGTGCATTGGTTTTCGGAGGAAAACAATGTTTGTGGCCAGGCTCTCATTTTACACCTGAGTAGGATGAGAAAAAGAGAGTGAAGAGCCTTTTCTAAGGACCTAACTTCACAATTCGAACCATGGGATCTTTCAGTCACAAGGCCAACTGCCTACCACCAGGCCACAAAGCCATATTGTAGGTGGTCGTGATGATGGCGTGGCTGCTTAGGATAGAAATCTATCTTGTTTGTTAGTTTTCCACCACTAAAGTATGCCTTGTTGGGGCCTGTACTATGTTTGGTTACAAATGGAGAAAAAATTGAACTTGTGATATGCCCCTTCCTTCAACCTAATATAACAGAGCCAGGAGAGGAACTTTGGATCAAGATAAAAGCAACAAGGTGATCAGCCCACTAACCGTGTGGAGTCTTTGATGGCATTTAATAATTTCAATGCTATGTACAAAATGATAATTATTTTGTTTGATTTCCACAGAGTTGCAGTCTGATGTTAACGGGACGGTAGGATGAGTATGTACAGCAATCTGTGTAATTCCTCCTCCGTTTTGCACGAAGGGTGGCTATGGCACAAGTCAAACAACGTATGTTTTAGTTTTAATGTTGTTTTGTTTTCGGTCTGTCTCTGTGATTTAACCAAAGAATCTTAATTGAAGGTGCGCCCTTACTCTTAGCCATAGTAATAGTTTCCTTGTTGCCAACAGTTTTTCTTGCCCACACAAGTTAAAAAAATATTTTTGTATCATTCTTATTATTATTATCATAACAATTAAATCTAACAGTTATTGTTACCATTATTGCATAATAATAACAATAATGTTAATAATGATAATAATAATGACAATAATGTTAATAATGATAATAATAATGACAATAATGTTAATAATGATAATAATAATGACAACAATAAGTATCATAAATTATAAAGCATCATACCACTAAATTAATAAGCTCAAGGCGTTATATATTTTTGTTTTTGTTTTATTCTTCTTAATATCATTATTGCTGTTATCAATATTAAGATTATCATTACTAAATTATCGTTGTTGCTGTTACGACTTGTGTTGTTGTTTACTGGTTTATATGACAATTTTTGTTTTTCAGGTTTCAAAATGGAAGATGTCTTGGGTTGTTCTACTACATGACCATCTTTTCTTCCTGAATTCATCGCAGAAAGAGCAAGAAGCTGTAAGTCCACATTTTTTAAAAGCAAAATATTTAAAATCAATTTTATGTTGTGTACTCAATCATTTTCTTAGCTTTGTAATTGCCGTCTGGGTCCACCAATTGTAATTGTAATAAATCCTGAGTGAATAACAATAATTTTTTTGATTTTATGAGCATATTACCCAATATTGTTTTCTAAAATTCTTACCAACAAAAATTTTATCACAGCAATAACAGTTACTGCTTTAAATTTGAAAGCAGAGCCAGTTTTGAAGAAACAGAGACTTGTAATATCATGTATTATAATCTACGTACTCATTACAAAGGGTAACAGGATGTGTCTTTCATTACTTTTTCTAGCCAACACACATGCTGTTTATTGACAAGGATATAAAATTTGAAAAGAAAGATGGATCAGAGAGGAACACATTCAAGTTTGAACTCCATCTGAATAAAGAAGTCTACAAGTTCAAGGTGTGCTATGACCCACCAAGAAGCATCCATACATTTGGGGACGCAATAGCTCAGTTGGTAGAGCATCGGACTGTTGTGCTGAAGGTCCCGGGTTCAATCCCCTTCAGAGGCGGAA
>JAUEKZ010201817.1:0-11179 GCA_031471865.1 Melibe leonina
TCTATAATAAATGGACACTGGATTTCTATAATAAATGGACACTGGAGTTCTATAATAAATGGACACTGGATTTCTACAATAAATGGACACTGGATTTCTATAATAATTAGACACTGGATTTCTATCATAAATGGACACTGGATTTCTATAATAATTAGACACTGGATTTCTATAATAAATGGACACTGGATTTCTATAATAAATAGACACTGGATTTCTATAATAAATGGACACTGGATTTCTATAATAAATGGACACTGGATTTCTACAATAAATGGACACTGGATTTCTATGATAAATAAGGCACTGGATTTCTATAATAAATAAGACACTGGATTTCTATAATAATTAGACACTGGATTTCTATAATAAACGGACAATGCCATGACAGTTTGACACAGATTTTGAGATTTCAAGTCTTCAAACGAAGTCATTCTATTTCTATTTCTATTTCCAGAGTGCTTTATTCATGTCGAAATTTAAAAGTGCTTAACACATTTATCCCCCCCCCCCTCCCCTCCGCCAACAGTGCAGCGAGCATTGAAACACAAAACCCAAAGGACACCCTGCTAGGCCTCAACTTTTAAATAAAGTCTGATTTAGTTGGTGTATGGTCTGATTCAGCAAGGCTTGTAGTATTACAGATCAAAAGAACTATATGATATATTTCTTATAATTTCACACACACACACACACATACAAAAACCAACCAAACATGATTGGAGATCAAAATTATTCACGTCCTCCAGCCAGCTACAGCTTCCTCAAACAACGCCAAGTTGCGATAACAGCGCCTATCCTCATCCTCCTCCTCCTTCTTCTAATACCAACCACGCAATCCGAGGCATCACTGAGCCTAGAGCCGATACAACTGGCGGTGGAAGTGGGCCGGGTGGCCGTTTTCACCTGCACGTCCAGCGACGGCAACAACACGGCCATTGTATGGACCTACGACAGGGACAGCAGGGATAGCAGCAGCAGCAGCAACGACAGCAGCAATATCATCGGAGATGGCTCAGTCAGTAGCAACAACAACAACAACAACAATGACAACCCCAACAATTATTACGGAGCAAGAGTGACCAACCAAAACGGAACCCTGACCATCACCAATGCCAGCGAGTCTGACCAGGGCATCTACTTCTGCTGGCCAGGTCGGACGAGTGCGGGCATTGGCAGCGGGTCAAGACAGTCTGCTGATCTGGTGGTCTATGAGATGCCCGACTACGAGGCAGAGCTGATTAGCTTGGCCTTCCTGTGTCTGGCCCTGGTACTGCTAGTGGTGCTGGGCACGGCGGGAAGTCGGCTGGCCCTACGGAGCCACGGTAAGGGTCTGGAACATGGCACGGCCACGGAGAACAAGGGGGCTGTCATGGACGATGAGGAGTTTGGAGGAGGAGGGAAAAGAGGAGGAGGAGGGAAAGGAGGAGGGGGGAAAGGAGGAGGAGGGAAAGGAGGAGGAGGGAAAGGAGGAGCAGGAAGAGGGAGAGGAGGGGAAAACGACAACGGAGGAGTAGCAGTCATCATTCCAGACAGTGGTAGTAGTAGTGGAATCAGAATGGACCCCTTGGCCTCTACCACAACGGCAGCAGCAGTGCCTGTGAAGGATGGTGGTGTTGACAGCACGACAGATTCTGCAGGCTCAGGTTACTACCATACCAGAAAAAGGGAAATTTCCTTCTAGCATCAGTGCTGGTAAACAGGTTTGACCACAAATAACGAGGGGGTGGGGGTAGGGGTAGGCAGTGATGATGAGGAAGAGAAAAGTAGAGGAAGAAAAAGAGGGAGAAGGAAAGAAAAGGGAGGAGGGAAGAGGAAAGAAAAGAAGAAAATGTGGAGGAGGAGGACATAACACGACAAACAAAACACCACTTTCTTTTGACATCTTACAACAGCGATGGCAACTTTTCGGCCACATTCTACCCAGAGATAAGAGCACACCAGCAAACCCAGCCATATCAGCATAATATTTCCAGAGGCACGGAGGCCCATAATACAAAGGAACACCAACAACAACAACACTCCCTGTGCTTCTGGACACAAAGGTCTCCCAACACTCGAACGAGACATCAGGCTTAGAACAATAGAGAACCTCGAAAACATGAGAACACTTGCAGAAGATTGCAGAACCCTTGAGAGAACTTTTGCATGAAATTTTGGAGAGAGCTAAGGCGACTCTGCCTTTGGGCCAAGATGCGCCAAACATAGAAATAAGTAAGTAAAGAGACAAAACATACATGGGTGCAAGTGGGTGGATCGGAAAAAAACTCCAGCCCACCCGAAATAGAGCCTTGCAGGACTCATTTTGCCTGCAAGTATGCATTTTTTAACCACGGTTGTTTAAAGCTGTTTATTCTGCCGGCAAGTATAGAGCTCCAACATTCATGCTATCAGCTTGCCACAAAAATCTAGCAGTCTGACACCCATGAACATATGAAGATATAGATACGCTTAAATTAAATGTGTGCTACAGACTCAAACATATCACGGAGCAATGCGTGGGATATAAGAAACACCATGGTCACGGTGGTCATGCATTTACAGGCTAGGAATACCATGTTTGTGTATCTGATACTTGGGATTGGAAGTAGAGATAAGAGAGTAAAGAGCAAGTGGGAGGGAGAGAGAGAGAGAGAGAGAGAGAGAAGATGGGAGAAAGAGAGAGAACTACAGATAGAGAGAGAGAGCAAGAAGGATAGAGGGGGTGCGAGAGAGAGAGAAGAGGGGGTGGGAGAGAGAGAGAAGAGAGAGAGAGAGATATCCACAATAATAACTAATGAAGTAGGTTGCTAAAACAGCAAAAGTCAGCTGTCAGTTTTGCCAAATTCCTTTAGGTGATTTCATTAGAGCTATCGGTTGCCTTTATGCGTTTGACGTCATAATGACAACATACACAAAACCAAGTGAGCAGTCTTCACCTTCCCCCCCTCCTCCCCATCCCCCTCCCCCCCCCCAATAACACTATAACATAATTGTGTGTGTTAGTACAATGGGGTCATTGTTCTTTTTTAAAAACCTCCTTTTTTCATAAAGTGTTGTCAGTATATTTTCCTTTATCATACGGAAAACGTTTCAATTTTAACTAAATACCCTCATACATAGATTTTGTTGGATTTAAAAGAAAATATTGTTCACATCCCTCTATACACCCAGACATTCCAATTTGAATTAAATGCCTTGTTGTTCTTATACTTAATACAGAGTGATATTAAATATTTTTTTCCAATATACAGACAGTATGCGTTTGACATCATAATGACAACACATTCGAAACCAAGTGAGTAGTTCTCACCATTTCCCCCCTTCCCAATAACACCATAACACTATTGTGTGTGTTTGTACATTGTACAAAGCAGTCATTGTTGTGAGTATTTTGCCTCAAAGCATACATAGTCTATACCTACTTACTTCTAATCTATTTTCTGTGTATTTCAATCATATGATTAATAAATAAACATAACATAATAATAATCTATATATAAAATTGTACGTTTTTTCCCTCTGAGTATGTACGTACACTTAAACCTCATTATACCGCTAGGTGACTAGTTGACAGTAAAACGAGAATGGCGTTATAAAGGGAAGTATTTATTACATGCAAGTCGAAAATGTTCTGGAATAGATGTTGGCCGTAGACGAGAATGGTTATATACAGAGGTTTAAGTGTAACTGTAAGTTTGTAAGACAGATGAGTGAAACTGATGGGGCAGAGAGGCCAAACCAAAATTTGCCAAAGAGGAATTTCTGATGCAACTCACAGGAATTTCCAAGCCCAAAGAGGAACGCCCGCGTACAAAATGTATACTTACGAAACATGAAAAATCTCTAACAAAATGCAATGAAATAAATATATATGCAAGAGTACATGGTTACGCTTATCTAATGATTTTTTATGAAGCAAGAAGCTCAAATATAACGGTAACTTCTCATCAGAATTTCTTGACAATGAGAGGAAAGAGGAATTTGTTTGCTCCAAAGAGGGAATTTTTTCCTCTCAAATAGGAATTTTGGTATCTCTGTGATGTGTCTGTAATGCAATGTTTTCCCGTTCCACACACAATGATATGACAATAATAATGATAAATCTTTAGTGTCCTAAAACAGGGGCAATTTTTTATTTGCTTACACATGAATATTACCCTTTCACAGCGAGGTCTGATTCTAACCCAACTGAAATATGCAAAATTTTGAAAATGTATGTGTTCTTATACCAGAAAAAAATCAGATTTCAGTGAACTTAGTTTCAGGCTTTTGACATAAGTCAGTTCAATGAAATCTGATTTATCTGTTATAAAAACATACATTTTATAGATTTTGTATATTTCAGCTGGGTTAGAATCAGACTTCGCTGTAAGAGGGTTAACTATCCGTTTTATCCTAATTCGTGTGTTCTTTTGTCTGTACGTAAAATGACCTGTTACGGTTTCTGGGACATGTGCGGAGGAGAGACAGAATAGAAACGTTGGTAACATCAGGAGGAATAGAAGGAAAGAGAGCGAGAGGAAGACAAAGAATGACATATTTGAATAATTTACGAGTGGCCAAAAGTGTTTTTAAGAACAATACAGATTTCATGCGCACCGCAGAGGATCGCGATGCGTGGAGATGGCCGACTGGCAACGTGCTCAGGAGTGCACGCCACGATTGATGATGATGAAAATGACCTGTCAAATAATTTCCCAATTAAGTTTAGGGATGAACAAAATGACTGAAATAACACACACTGAACTGACATTAATACCCAGCCAAGCTGAGTAAGTGCCGAGTTAGTCAAGTTAATTTGAAGAAGAAGAAGAAGAAGAATGATTGGAATACTTACGTTCAAGTCTCTGCGCTTTCACAGCCAGCCTCAATTTCCTGGAATAAATTGAAAAAGAAATACATCAACCAGGGATGCCAAACCAAAATTTGGCAAAGAGGACTTTCTGCATATATAAATACCTATGAAACTTAAAATACCCTTAACAAAATTAAACCAAACAAACATATTATATGCAAGAGTACATGGTAAGGCTCATCTTATGACTTTTATCAAGCATAAAACTCAAATATAACCGTAACTTCTCTTTGGAATTTCTCGACAAGGCGAGGAAAGAAAAATGTTTTGCTCCATGGAGGAATTTTTCCCTGACAAAGAAAAATTTTGGCATCTCTGCATAAACATATGAACTAACATATGAAGCCCATGTTCTAAAACTGATCCTGGCACTAGGCGCTTTAAAAATACATTCAACCGTGTCATAGCGTGGATTTTCATTCTTATCAAACAGAAATATGCAAAAATCTTCCAAATTCACATGTCCTGACACCAAAGTTATTAAATTTCAGTGAACTGACACATATGCCAAAATTCTGAACAGTACACTAAAATCTGATTTACTTTAAGAACAGGCAACTATTGAAGATTTTGTGTGTTTATGTTTGGTTAGAATCAAACCCCGAATTTCAGACTTTTGGCATGTGTCAGTTTACTTAAATCCAATTTATCTGGTATAAGAACAGGCAAGATTTTTGTGTCCTTAGCAGTGAAAGGGTTAAAGGACTTACTTGGTCTCCAGACCAGAGATTTTTTTCTTCATCTTCCCCATTTCACTTTCCATACTCTTAGTTTCCACATCCAGCGCAGTCTTCTGGTTCATGAACGCCTGAAAATATATCAAAGAAAAATGCTATAATACATTTGTAAAACCTATACTCGATTATGGTTGTATGGTTTGGGATCCACACCGTAAAAATCAAACTGAAAAACTTGATAGAGTCCAAAAGAATGCTGCTCGATATGTAACTAATAATCACTCCTTTATTACATGTTCAACAAATATCAATATGAAGAACTTAGGTTGGTTACCGCTCAAAAAGGAGAGAGCCAAGACTAAGATAACAATATTTTACAAAGGGCTAAACAGACTTATAGAAATCCCAATTCACCAATACCAGCGGCGTTTGAGTCAGAGACAAACTAGGCAATCCGGTTACGAGATGTTTAATATACCTCGATTTAATATTGATAGTCATCTTCATTCCTACTTTCCTAGCACTATAAAATTATGGAACAGCTTGCCAACAACCGCAAGGCTCATGAACAACATCGAAGCCTTTAAAAATACGCTTCATCATATAACTTTAAGAAAGACTCAATAAGTTATTGCATTCATTTTAAAAAACGAAAAAAAATATAAAAACCCATTTAAGAGTTTAAGAGGTCTGTAATCAACCACGTTGAAAGTGCACTGGTAGTAATACTCGGCCCAGTCGAGTCAGTCAGTTAATTGGAAGAAGAAGAAGATACATAATATGATATCATACATGTTAGGTAAGTAGTAGTAGTAGTAGTAGTAGTAGTAGTAGTAGTAAAAGTAGTAGTACCAGTAGTAGTAGTTATGATAATATCAACAAAACCAATGATCTTGAAATAATCACAAACTATAAAAAAAAGACAAAGACAACAGCAATGATGAATACGATTGGTTAGTTATTCATCCTCTTGGTGCTTGGGCAGCACAAAAGACCGACACAGTGGATCTCCATCTGTCACCACCAGGAGCCTTCTTTTCTAGTTGTTTCCAAGTCCAGTTTTGGATCTTCTTTTCCCTTTCAAGGCACCTCCTCTACGTGCCTAATGGTCTACCTCTCTTCCGGTTTCCTTGAAGGACTGAATCGGCTTAAAATGTCCACAAAAATGTGTCCCACAAAGCTCTGATCTCGTGACTTCAGAGGTTTGATCAGCCGATCATACACCGTAGGACCCCTGGTTAACAACATTACCAGGGACCAGAAAATTATGTCATTATCCAGGAGTATTCAATGGTCTTTTCCAGGGGTTGTCGTTATTCAGGGATGTTGCTATTCAGGGGTTCCACTGTATATATAAATATAACAATACCAGTACAAGTTTTCATGAACAAGGAAGACATAATCAATAAAAACAAAAGACAAACAGACTTTACCTCATCTGCCGCCATTCTGGTCTTGAGTTCTTCAATCAGCACGTCCTTACATCTCAGCATAGCCAGCAGGCGTTCCCGCTCCTTCGGGAGAAACAAATCACAAACATGATATATTATCCCTTTCAATGCAAAGGGCACCAAAATCTTTAACAATATCACTGCGAGGTCTAATTCTAACCAAACTGGAATATGCTCAATCTTGAAAATTTACATGCTCTTATCCCAGATAAATCAGATTTCAGTGAACTGACAATACTGACATATACCAAAAGCCTGAAATTAAGGCTTTTGGCATATATCAGTTCACTGAAATCTGACTTATCTGGTATAAGAACACATACATTTTCAAGATTGTGCATATTTCAGTTGGGTTACAACCAGACCTTGCTGCTAGCATCGACATGTGTATAGACTGCACTGTACACGTTTGACTGTGATGTCGTAATGACAATATGCCCGCAACCACACATAAGTAGTGTCCACCCTTCCCCCCCCCCCCAACAACATCATAAATCAATGTGTGATAGTACAGTGCAGTCATTGTTGTAAGTACTTTCTTCTTCTTCCACTTAACTGACAAACTCGGCTGGACAGAGTATTACTATCAGTGTATCTTAACGCATAGTCCTCCCCATATCTGAAACATTTTACACAAGTAAAATGGATAAGACAGTGATCATAAAACAAAAAGACCAAAAAGGAGGAAAAGAACCAGATTCATAGACAAAGAAGAAAAAAGAAAGAAGAAAAAAACCCACACACAAAAAAACAAATAAAAGGTAAAGAGTAGAAGATCTCATCAAAAAGGAGGAATTCCTCCTTTTGGAGAAAAATTAGCATCACTCATGAGAAGATGGACAGCTAGCTAGACAGTCTTATACCTCTTTAAGTGGCTTCACACTCTCAACAGCTGATTGGAGCTGCTCGGACAGAATCGTGGTGTCTCTGCAATACAAAACAGAATTTATTTTTTACAATTTATAAAAAAAATTAAAATACCCATTATTCATTGACGAAATGAATACTGGGACATTCCAGATGTCAGACTATTGGAATGTCATCATGTATGTCCACTGAAATCTTAGTTATCTGGTAAAAAACAATAAGAACTAGCAAAAACTTGAAGATTTTGATGTATCTAGTTAGCAGTTTGAGAAATAACCTTAGCAATGAAAGGGTTAAGCTTCAAAGAGTCCAGATAGTAAGTCCTTTAGAGCCATGGAACCATAGCTTATCCCGTTTTCTGTAGTGGGAAACGGACAAATGACAATATTTGCCACCCTCTGGGACACTGGTCTATTGCAGACTACTTTCCCAAACCCAAATTCTGGATTGGTATCATCCCATTTTACACCTGGGTTGGGTGAGGCAATTAGATTCCATTGCCCAAGGAAAACCGAAGTTCTGCAGGTAAGGACAACCCCAGTGACCAACCCCCCCCCCCCCTCCCCAACATTTCTGAGCTGCATTGACAACAGTTTGACCACCTCGTCATCTAAAGAATGCGGCAGCTGAGTCAGTGTGATTTCACCTGAAACATTCTCACCCCTCACCTGTTTGCCTGCTCCAGCTTGGTGTTGAGCTCTTCAACGGTTTTTCCGTGAGTCTCCGACTGTGATGCTGGTTAAGAAATGTTGTGATTGATTAAAAAATATCAGAGACGGTAGCCAACTTTGAACCTTCAAAACAAGATGTGTTTTTAAACAGGATCAGAAAACATAATCCCCTCATGTAATAAAGAAATAAAATAGTAGTTGAACAATTCAAAATGAAAAGATTTTCTATTACAAATAAACAAAATATTTTTGCACATTCACTTTTGTTTGCCAGTTTGCATTCTAGCCTATCAATATTTTAAAGAAAATTTCCATATACAAAGATCCCATTTTGGTTAATCTATTTTAACTTTTTTTTAAAAGGTCATTAAATCATTCTAATTAATATATATTTCTTTTTCAGATATCTCTACCATTCACAATTTTGTTAAGAAAGTATCAAATGGAATATACAGAATACAGGATGATGGGGAAACACAAAAAAAAAAATGAATCGACATGGTTGAAAATTTAGTATTCAAAAAAGTAGTTGGTAGTCGAATCAATACACGGGGAGAAAAGGATATCTTCCTGTTGGGCTTTACATCTGCGGATCAGCAAGCTGTGGACGGAGAGAAAGATATAATGAAGGTGGTGAAATGAAGAACAAATTCCCTTCACTTGTCCACTGGGTTCTTTGTTTAATAATAATAATAATAATAATAATAGAAACTTTATTTGTCCCAATGGGAAATTCTGTTTAAAATGATCCTCACAGTCGTATGGGTATGAATGATGCAATGTAAAAGTCATCATGTAGAATAGATAAAAATATGTATACAAAGTTAAAATGGATAGATAAATACCTTAATGGACAATAATCTAGAAATGTATATATGATGAATATTATGAACAAGACGATAAAAAAAAATAAGTGCTTGGACAACGTATGAAATGGAATTGATCAAATGATTATTGTTTATTTTAATTTTCTCATGACCTATCAAAAAAAGCTTTTTTCATAATTCCTTCCATCCTTCTGCAGTCAGAAATTTTAAATTATCCCTAACATAATTTCTCATCATTATTTTTAGTTCTGCAAGAAACAGAAAGTGAGAGAGAGCCATCTTCTTGTGAACAAAATGTAATTTTCATCTTCTGGATTAATAAAGTTTATCTTATCTTATATTATAATAATAATAATAGTACATGTCAATATAAACATCAGAAGCACTCACTCTGTACTGACAATCTTCTTCTTCAGCAGCTGAAAGTTGACTCGGTGCTCTTTCTCAAGCCTCTCGAAGTCCTGCACGTGGAATAAAACACATTAATCACAAACACAGTAAATGAAGAACTTTAGGAGAGATGTAGACAGGAGGATATGATATGGGTGGCATCATTGCAAAGAGGAGGTGGTGATGGGTTTGATTGCCAGGGCAGCGCTCCACTGGACGCCTGAAAGCCAGGAAGGCCAAGAACGACATAGAGGAGGAATGTGGAGAGGGAAATGAAAGGGTTAGATCAGACATAGGGTTCTCCAGGAAGATTGGCGAAAGACTGGACAGAATGGAGGGCTTTTGTTGCTGCCCTAGACACCACTGGGTGTAATGTTATTATGGATTACATGGGAACAGGAGCAAACCTTTTTTCATGAAGAATTTGTCATCACATTCTCTTAAAAAGAACATGATTTTGATGGACTTTGTTTTAATATCTTGATAGAAAACGTCTTGTACCAATTACTTCTATATCATAAAAAACCTTGGAAACTTTGTATTTCTTTGGGTATTTTCTTGATTTTTTAAGCTGACTATGAACCCCACCCCTTATTATTTCTAAGGATCCCACCTCTTCCTTTTTCCGATTTTCATTGGCTGTAACAAAATGGTGGCACTCATTCAAGTAATTCTTTACAGATCCTTCGGCATATGTGTCATTTGTCCCATTTACGAAGTTTTCTTGCTGATTTAAGTTTTGAAAGATATCCTTTAGCTTCCAAATATCATTTTTTAGTCAATAAATAGAGAAAAATGAGACGAAAATCTACATCTGAGAGATCCATTTTACCCCTGATGAACTATAGACTCATCAGTTATCTCGATCAACAGCGAAGACCGATGTCATTTTTTAATTGTATTTTTGAATTCCAAATGTACATGCTAGTTCCCAGTTTCACGATCATAGCGTTATTATGAAGTATTATATCAACCAGAATGAGAATGGATAGACAGGATTTAGAGACAAAAGGATCCTTTATAGATGGATAGATGAAAGTGAAAGAGACTTTTAAAACAGTAACTTGAGTAACAGGCAAGCGTCTTTGATATATTCTCATAGAACAGCCACTACGTGAAAAAAAAAATATTTTAAACGAATGATAGTTCTAGGTGTCAAGGCTTTTCTTGTATTTTCTGTTGAGAAAAAAAATCTTCCCGAGCAGGAAATCTAACCCCTGCTGTCGCAGTGGGAAGTGAATCCTAACTTCGGTTTTTGTTTACTCTTAGCACACGGCTGAAATTTGATGTTTTAAACATGTTATTTAATGTACTTTTTGACGCTGAACACGAATGTATCAAATTTATGTGGGGGACGACTCTAGTTTAGAAGTTATGAGCAAAAAAAAATTGGACTATTTTGCGTTAATTAGGTCAACTTTGGCCATATTTGGTCAAACTAGGTCAATTTTGCGGAATT
>JAUEKZ010201838.1:0-23981 GCA_031471865.1 Melibe leonina
TTTTTTTTTTAAAAAATAAATAAATAATGGAAAAAAATATATATAACAGGTTTCTAATAACAAAAAAAAAAAAAAAAAAAAAATAAGAGAGAGAGAGGGAGAGAGAGAGAGAGAGAAGACAAAAATCATGTATGAAGCATGACGATATATTAGATGTTTTTCTATGATACAAACCCACATCAGAGATATCTTTGATATAAAATTTGGAACCCCTTATAATTGATATAAAATTCATTTAACCAAAAATGTCAAATACCTGAACTGAATTCTGTAGAAATGTCAACACATTACTCTCAACAAGAAAGAAACCCGAACAAATCCATAATCAAAGAGAAAGACTGAAGTTTGTCACATACAAATAGTCACAGGTGATGGAAAGGGAGGATGAAAGGATGAGCAAAGAGAGGGAAGGGAAGAGGGAATAATGACAAATTAAGAGAGACATTGCTGTGATGAACATAAGATTTTTAAGTGCCTTTAATAGAAGATGTACCTTAGCTAGGTTTCAGGATGAAATGTGGAGAGAAAAAGGGTAAGCTGTAACCTAGGCCAGCTTATCAACCCATTCAGGTTTCTAAGAGTACAGCAGGTCTACTTTAAAATAGCACAAATAGTACAACGATGAAGAGTCTTCAGTAAAATAACACACTATCAAAAACATTAAAAAAACAAAGACAGCAGAAAGGTTTTTACAATCTTTCAAAATGCCTGTTTAACCCTTCGTTGACATAAAACTACCTCAAGGCTCTCAAAATGTTTTCAAGTACATTAAAGTCCTAGTCAGTCAACACAGGCCTCGAATATACACTCTAACATGTTCTAATCATCTTAATAGATCCTCTGTCCCAAAGCCAATACCCTATCGTAAAATGTCTTTTCTAGTTTTCATGCTTTCTTCCCTTTACAGGTTACTTGACCCAATCTCTCTGTCTTAGCAAGGAGGAGAATACCCATGTTAGTCAGTACATCAAGTAAAGTCAATTCTGAAAGGATTTCTTCATTTCCAAGAATTGGAGCATTAATATAATATAATTAAAAGAGAAGAAAACAAATGGAACGAGTTAATTTTCTGGAGGTGTGTAAAATTAAGTAAATCAAGGGCAATGCAGTAAATCAACTTTCTGAGGCCCAAACAGTGGCAAAAAGAAATGGAAAACAGCGTTGAGTTATCTGCAATAAGAACTTATGTCGACTTGTACAGTCTCTAAGTGGCATTGTACCAACAGTCTCCACTGAATAACATGAACTGATTTAGTAAAGAAACCATCTTCCTTAATTCAACAACCTTAGAATCTTCGACAGTATCACTGGTTTTAGAGACAAGAGGAATGCGTTGGGAGATGAGAAAACAATTCTTTTTAATCAATTATACAACTTTTATAAATAAGGCTCACAACAGGCTAGTTGAAAATGTGAGCAAATCAATAGTAGACAGAACTCATGTCCTAAATATAGGATTTGATAGATTTGTTGCAAAGAGCAAAAATTACAAATAAAACAATACAGACATAAAGGTTACATGAAGACATCTCGGCTCTGGTTGCCATGGTCATAAAATTGCAATTCTTGACACAACGCTTGCAAGCTGCATTTCGGTGTCCACCACAGCACCTATTACTTCTGCTTCTTGCTGTTAAATAACACATCAACAGAGCCTTGAAGTGCAGTGCATAGGATGATGATGATGATGATGCTGATGGCAATGTGGTATTGATTGGTACAATGACCAGAGATGGAAGGCATGGAAGGTGAAATCACTAGCTGGTTGGCACAGGGGCTGGCTCACTTTGAGATTGGTCAGACCTGAAATGGACACACAGTTGTTCAAGAGCTGGTCATATGAACTATCTGATCTTAAAAACAATAGGCGTACAAAAACACAATTAAACACAAATTTCATAATCCTAGCGGTGTTGTGAATCTTTCACTGCCCAGTGGCCATGAGCCAGAACTCATTCTAGTATCTGCTGTAGTATGAAGCATATAAGTGGCAATGAATAGGCTTGCTATGATTTTAACAGGATCCTAGATATCCCTGACTACTGCCTAAACCCCAAGTGTAGAAAAGTAGCAAGTCCTTTAGAGCCTTCAAGTCCATAGAGTCAGGTTTACCCCAGTTTACGTAGCACAATTGGCTATGATTGTCAACCTTTGGACAGAAAGCTGGTCTTTTGCAGTTTAGTTACAACCACGAAGGTTGGTCAATACCCATTTTTACACCTGGGTAGAGTGAGGTTAATGGAGTAACTTCTCAAGGAAGAAACCTACTACTACAACTACTTATACTACTGCCACTTCTACTACTACTCACTCTGGCTGGCTACTGGGAGTATCTGGGGATGTTGAGGCTGTAGCTGACGCCTGGCTGACCAGCTGTGCCTTCACCTGTCCAGCTGTGGTACTGTCAGGGGCTGGTTTGGTCTCCTCTGGTACTGTATTGCCTTGGCCTTCATCACTGGTCGTGCCCTCGGCATTCCCCTCCTCTGCTGCACCTTGGACCTGCATGTAGTACTTGTAGGTGTCTGTAGTAGGCAGGATCTTGCCTGGAACGGTATGATCATATTATAATGAAGCAAAAGGACAACGGTATTTTACAGCGAAAGCTTTTTCTTTTTATCCCAAAGATTTGAAAATCTGAATGTCAACGGTTTCGCACACCAATTTACATGGGCCTATTTAAATGATTGATAATACTTGTTTAGAATAAGACACTTTCATTCACTCTCTTTTGATTCTCATTTCCTTGCTGTTCAACAAGTCCCTACAGTGTGCAAAGACATTGTGTACGTCAGTGCAAAATAATGGCTGCTGGAAGCTGTGTCGTTGAACACAATGAGCATCATGGTCTGTACCTTAGTCCTACGCAGTAAGTAGAATCATAATCATGGCACACTTGTTAAATAACAACTTTGAAAAATCATCGGTCAGGGTAAACCAGTACAAATATTGGTGTAAGGTCAAATTTTGACAAAACATATTGTATTGAATGACTGACTCACCAGAACTTAAGTTGAACGTCCGACCTTTGACCTCCTCCTTGGAAGGGGACAGCCAGTTGAGCAGAGAGCTCACTACTGGCATTTGGCGCAGGACTCCCTAGTACACACACAGGGGAGATGACCACAATTTAAAGCAATGCAAAATGAAACAATATTTCGTTTCATCACAAGGAGAAAAGCAATTTCAGTGGCTGGTAGGATGTGTTTGTTCATCTCAAAATGAAACAAAAAGAGTCCTAATTATTTCTATACTCTGACTACTGCCACCAAAGTATTTAGCTGGAATCATCAAATACAATAATGGCATTACAAATATTCATCCATTGGCTCATTATCTGATTTTATTCCTAGTAACCTGACATCCCCAGATAGCATCTTTGACAATATCACACATTAGCGCCCGCTTTACTTTTACGTTGGACCACTTCATAAAATATTACCTATTAAGTTAAGGTATCAAATCTACCGCTCTGCAACAAATAACAATGCAGTTCTGCACAGACTGGGATTTTCTTACTCTTTACAGATTATACAAATCAATACATTAAAAGTGAGAAACTATTTTTTTAAGCGAAAGTAACTTTTCCTGTCACTTCAGTCAAATTTCATTCAATTTTCTTTCCAACTCAGCAAGAAGTCAGGCTAAAAATTAAAGAAATGGGTATACAATATCAAAGTGATGTTTGAGTTGACAATCAAGACAATGGTCTAGAGCATGAAAATTCAATTAAGGTATTTTCACATTGATACCATATCAAATAACTGTGATATATGTTTTTTCGAAAGTGAAGTATGTCTTTAACAAGGGTTATCTACCTGCTGTCGGGCATAGATTAAGGTAGAATGTGGGAAGGCTTTCACCTTCAAGGGTTAAAAGAAATATCAAATTTGCTTTATAAAGCTGCATGGTGGATATTTTTTCTTTGCATCTATCCCTAATTCTATAATGAAAACTGGGAAACTAATTGAGTGATAAAAGTTTTTAAAAAATGGAAAAAGGAAATATAGGGAGAGAGACAGAATGAAAATGTTGGCATGAAGGGTAAAAAGTGCAACATTTACCTCGTGGAGGAGTTTGTCCACAGACTCCTTCTCCAGCTCTTTGTTGGCCTCTACAATGCCTTTCTTCACCATCTCGGACATTGTCTCCAGGAACTGACCACATAAAAATAAGTGAACAAGAAATCAGGATCAGCCAGTGAGCAGTGTGAGCAATATGAGAACTGCCTAAAAAAGTAAAAAGTAAGTTCTAAGGTGGCATGGTGGGCGAAATGGTAGTGATGCAGCACAGAACCCGGGCAGACTGGGTTCAATTCCTACCAACTGCTACCAACACCACTTCAGTTTACCCTTGGGCAAGAAAGTCTACTCCAATAGCCTCACTCCATCCAGGTGACAAATGGGTACAAACCCACAATTTATATTGGGTAAGGTAATGTGCTATAGACCAGTGTCCTATTCAAAAAGTGGCAACCAGTGTCACTTACTGGCTTGATGCTACAGAAACCAGGATATAAGCTCTGGCTCTATGGGTCAGTAGGCTCTAAAGGACTTATAGGGGTGCTCTAAAGTATTTCACACTGAATTTTGCATAATATGCATTTGACAAAAAAATTAAATAATTATTTTTTTTTCACAGAGAAGAAAATGTTAGATTTCTGTCAAGTTTGGTCTTTCAGGCAGTTCTTGAATACCAAGAACAGGTATCTTCATATTTTTTTTTCTCCAAATTCCTAGTTGTTTCCCTTACCTTAGAGCTTTCTTCCACTTCTCTGCCAGTAGAGTAGACTAGTGAGACCAGCTCCTCCACATCTGTGTCTTCTGTGATGAGACCAAACCGGACACACACCATCCCGTCTTCCGTGTAACCTAATAAGCATACAGTAAATAAGAGGATTGAGCTCCAAATTTCAAGATGCAAGTTAAACTCTACGTCATAGATCAATCTCTCTCAATATCTGGTCTCTGGCCGATCTACTTTTCCCGGTCCCTCTCAATGTCTCATCTCTGTCTCAAACTACATCTTCCAGTCTCTCTCAATATCTAATCTCTGCCCAAAACTTCATCTTCCAGTCTCTCTCAATGTTTGATATCTGCCCTAGACTACATCTTCCACTCTGTCCCTAAACTTTTTCTCCACAACTGACCTGTAGAAAAGGCTGTGTCTTGAGCCTTGAGCTTGTGTACCAGTTCAGAGTTCAGGTTGTTGATTTCTATTTTGGCCTTGTCAGTCAGATCCCCATCATGCTTGATGTACATCTCTGGAATGTAACTGGAGTGGAAGACCAACAAAAAAGACACTGAAGACAAGTCCAACAGTACATTTTTTCTTTACATCCTTATTTCTAATGTTCAATTTGATTTGTTGAGTGTGTATCTCATAAATCAAGAGACTGTATCTAAAGAAAAGACAATTGTGATACAAATTTACACTGTAAGGAAAATAAATGGACAACAGATTGCATGATTGTCACAGATCTAGAAGAGGAATCTCATAGTTCATGAAAATAAGTCAAATGTTCTGCTGATAATTTCAAAGAAAACCTTAAACCCTTTCACAGTGAGGTCTGATTCAAACCCAACTGAAATATGCAAAATCTTGAACATGTACAAGTTCTTATACCAGATAAACCAGATTTCTGTGAACTGACATATGCCAAAAGCCTGGTAAAAGAACAGGCAAATTTGGAAGTTTTGGTGTCCTTAACATTGAAAGGGTTATGGCAGAATAGGGAGTTATGACATCAACTCTCCATTTTGGATCCATGCACCACTATCTTACCTCACAGCTCCAAGCCCAGCCCAGGAATGTAGATCAACCAGACGGAGGTTCTCCTGAGCTCCCACAATGCTCTTGAAGCGCTTCCTCTGGATGGTGGTTGCATTTAGCACACTCTGGATGGATAGAACCAACATACAGGAAAGGACTGAAGTGGACTATTCTTATATCTATATTCATTCCAGGGATGAAGCGATATCATCAACTACCTATTACACTTAATTCTTTTCCCCTCCAAATCCCAAATCCTAAATAAGCCCCAGGCTCCCCCTACCCCCATCTTTTTAAAGATTAGCTGCTCTAGTCTGTTGGAAGTTTGATTAGCACTGCAGAAAACTGCCCAACTTCAAACATATGATTACTTTTTCAATAAGTACATTTCTTTACAACATGCAAGTTTGCTAGATTTTATATCCTTAATAACAACCAGATATTGCATTAATTTTCATAAACTGTCGGACCAGATTTTTTCTACAGTGACACAAACATTGAAAAGAAGCAACCCAAACTCACCAGATTTGCTTTCAGAGATTCCACAAAGAGGTTGACATCTTCAGCCTTTGTCCCTTTCACTGCAAAGATAAAAATTACTTTTCTATAGAACTAATATCATTTCCTAGTGGTTTGCAAGAGGTATAGCCATAATTTTAAGTATTTGTCAATAATGTATCCCCGCTATTTTTTATTTTTTTGGGTATATTTTCAAGTATCCAATAATCGTAATTCTTTTGTTAGCAGTATTATGATACTCAATATAAGTTTTACAAGAGGGAGACTCACCTTGGGCTGACTCCAGGGGGCAGTAGCGTATGCAGACACCTTCCTTGTCCACCTCCACCAACTCAATGGGCAGCCGGGCACAGGATACTTGCAGTGCCTCTGCTAGCTGGAGTCGAAGACATTACATAAAGATCTCACATTACAACAATAGTTACAGTAGACAACATGCTCTCAAAATCAATTTCACTCACAAGGTGAGAAGGCAAAGCTTTATAAGCACAGCCGATGAGAAACAAAGCTAATGATAGGAGAAAACTGCGGTAGTTAACCTTTTCAAAGCTACTGACTAGATACATCAAAATCTTCAAGATTGGCAAGTTCTTATCCCTTAGAGGGTGGGCGATGTGCAGAATTTACTATGGTAAAGGGCTTATGGGCATTACTCTGATTTTTTAAAGGATAAGTTGGATAAAATCTGTCCTAACTTTAACACCCACCAACATGCAAGCATAGATTCAATGTCAAATAATAGTCTGATGATTGCTCTTTCCAATGGTAAATGACACATTATTAAAAAAACCATAAACGGTTGAGAAAAAAAAAAGACGCCGCCATGAAAGGTTCAATTTCAATGTTGCGAAGCTGATCAGACCAAGGAGCTTTGAACGGAGTTTGTGAGACCTCGTCATAGGAGGAATCAAAGCACTGAGGTCGTTAGTCTATCAGTCCTATATGCATCATTGTATTTATATATTTCACCTCCAAATAATCTAAAACGCTTTCTTCATCTTTATTTACTTCACCCAAGCTATCGATTTAAATTCAGGTCAGATTGAGGGCTAACTTTAAACGATCGTAACTTTGGAACCGTGCTGACTGTACACTCAGAAAACCGTAATCAAAAGTGGAACTCTTCTAGTATTGAAGTTAGTAAGTCGGAGCGGAAAGAAACTAAAAATAAGAAATGATTCCGCAGTTAAATTTTAACGAGTATGGTCAGACTCGGGCGACAGAGAGATCCCGCACTCAATCATATGAGGCGACGGCGGGCGATCATGCCGTTAAAGGGTTAAATAAGACAAATAAGATTTCACTGAACTGACAAATGATTTATATGTTATAAGAAAATGTAAACTTTGAAGATTTTGCATATTGCGCTTGGTAAGAATCAGACCCCGCCGTGAAAGGGTTAAAAGTGGCTGGGGGAGGATTCAAAGCTAGGACTTGCCACCTCAAGTCACTTTTCAACATTACCTTTCTCTTTATTTTTCTTCTGCTATTGTTTCTTGCTTGTATTGCTTTACACATTCAACTCAATTCTTTAATCTATGCAAAGCATAAATAGAGAGTTTGGCGGTTGATATGACCAAAAATGTGATAAAAAGGCATAAAACAGGCTAAATTCAAACCAGACTGTTGACTTGTCTAGAGAGCTCCACATTCAATATGACCTAAATCTGTATAAAAAGGCCTTAAGCCAGTGACAACCACCAACCAGCAAAAATCAGATATTGAGAGCATGCTGGTGGCAGGACACAGGGTCGGGGGACTCACCCATGTGTTGAGGGCATTGAAGTATGCTGCATCTTTGTCTTGGTTGGCATCTTCTGCTTTGATTGAGGAGTATGAAGCCACCACAGCCCCAGGACCAGCGCAGTCCTCCGTGTACTTGAACACTACGGTGGGGCTCATCATTTCAAACACCAGCTGCACACCATACAGAGTTAAGACACAGACAGACACATCCCACATACCGCAGACAAGACAGGCAACAAAGACCAAACGAAAGCAGAAAAGTATTTATAAAACAATACATAAAAATATATAGCAACAAAATAAGTATCAATCACCGCAGCAAAGGAGTAAGTAAGTGTAAAATTTTACTTTATGATCTAATGCGATATGTAATGCAAACAATGTCAGCACAAATTCCCATTATAATTTTAAACCCAATGCTAAAAAAATGTAGTCCTGCAGTTATTAAGGAAGACATTCAAAATTGTATCTTCAGCAATCAAGTATAATTAAACACACACACACAGTCTCAAAAGTAGAGGAAAATATAAACATGAATAGACTACATTATACACACCGAAACAAAAATCCTTCTCTGCTTTGTAGACACCTTAAATTGCACTCTGTTTTATGATTCATCTCTCTTTTGTCACCTTTGTTATGTCAATTTTTAAAGTAAATAACTAAAAAAAGAAAATATGGATATTTGTTGCTTTTTTAAATAATCTCACAGAATCATTAAAAACTAGAAATTAGATGAGGTAAAAAGTTGTAACAAGTTATGAACAAGATAGGATGACGTGATAAAAAATCAAGTGTCTTGTTAAAGCAGACACAGTGCCCTTTCATGAGCCCACCGCTAACCAACTCACCAAAGCATTGATGGCCTTAGAGATGAGGTCCTTGACTGATCGAACTTCTTTGTCCTGCTTCTTCTTCTTCTCTCTACTGATCTGTTTGATGGTGGTAAGTGTGTCCAACTGCTCAAACAAGGTCTTGGCCAGTTCACACGAGTTCTTGATCTTGTTGACCATGCCCTCGTGGCCCAGGCTCTGCAGGCACATCCATAAGGGCAAGCATTGCAGCTGCAGCTGTGGGTCCTCCACCACTAGGCCTGCTGCCTCCTTCAGGGCACTGTCAGACTCCTTGTACAGAGTCTAAGCATTTGGTTAAGGAATATAAAACAACACCTACTGCTTACACTTCTTTGCCTTTACTCAAGACGGGTTACATCATAGAAAACTCCAATGTCTAGACACATGGCATACAATATAAAGGAACTTTAACATACAAAATGATAATTCTACGACAAATCTTAGTCACGATAACTCATTCATCTACACCCAGACTCTCAACCTATCATAACAAACATTATGAATTTACAACTGATTCAGGATACGATGTAAGGAATGGAAGGAACTCCCAACCATTTGGATAAATCCAGTGTGAGACTGTCGGCAGACAGAGCTTGCTCTATGGAACTCGGTACCGAAAATAATGAGAGAGTTGCCAGGTAATGACTGAAAATACAAAACAAAAAGGTACAATTTAAAATAAATGACAATTGAATTGAGGTAAATGAATGATGTAAACCTAATTATTTGGTATGAAAAAGCTACATAATGTTTCATGTCCCAAACTTAAGTTGACAGATAAGATTCTACTCTCATTGCCATAACATGAATGACAGTACCAGAACACACATATTATCTCTATATAAAACATACTGATCTATATGACAGGCTAAGGTGTAAAACACAATGGACAATGCATCCTCTTGGTAAAGAAATATGTATAAATCAATGACTCAAAGACAGATAGATATAAACAATGAGAAAACATGATATTTAAGCGAAAAGAAGTACTGGAAACCAAAAATTGGGAAAAGCAGATTAAATGAACAGCTGGAGAAAGATTGATACAGATATTAAATTGCATGGATGAATTGGTGAATATATTGATAGATAGATAGATATATATATAGATAGATAGATGGATAGATAGACAGATAGACAGACAGATAGATAAATAGATGACAGATAGACTGTAAGTAATTAACGTCATAATGACAACATGCCCGCAAACAAATAGATAGGTAATAATGTACAAATAAATTAATGGAGAGAAGAAAAGGTAGAGAAGAGGGACAGATAGACAAAGAGAGAGAGAGAGAGAAAGATAAAGAGAGAAAGAAGATATATATACCACCCACCCTTCCACATGCAGCCAGATTGTATTGGCCCGGCAGATTTCTTGCAGACGAGACAGGTTGTCCACGTGGCCTACAACTGGCGTACCTGGCAACGTAAAGAGAAGAAAGGTCAAGAAAAAGGAAAATATTACAGCGTCTTTTTGGGGTTTTTAAATTTTCAACTAAATAAGAGGTTAGGTCATATGGAGCTAGAATATTATTACTAATATTAAAAATATGAATGATGATGATAATAACAACGATAAATGACAATCATCATATGCTACCTGAAATAATAATTCTGCAAAGGCTGCAAAGTTATCAAACTTGGAGATACCTTGACCACATGATGTTGTTTCTTATCAAAATGAAGTGAGCAATGACAAAATCTAAAAAGGTTAAGATTTGTCATAATCTAATAAAAAACAAAAAACATAAATATATGCTGTGAAAGAAGAGGATGGCATACAAAAACAACCAGTATAGTTTAGATCTAGAAATAATTCTTTACATTTTCATTTATAGAGTGCATGTGTACATATAACAGACAGTAAAATGAAGAACCCCTGGGTGACGGAAGGTATCAGAAATTATGTGTATAACATGTGACAACCCTTGGCATAAAGACAACTCACCAGCAAACCCAACTAGCAGGACGGGAGTTTTGGCGGCAGCAATGTCATCCTGAAGTAGCTTCTCAAACATTGCTACATCCTGGCACAGAGAGGAGGGGGAAGGGATGGACATACAATAACGACCAATAAAACAGAAGAGATTATTTTTTCATGGATTGATCTCTTTGAAACAGAGATAATAAATCATGACACAGTAACATTGCCTGGTTTTTTGTAAAAGTCAGATAATAGTTTTAGACAACTTGTGCAGAAATTCCCACAGAAAGATGTTTTTAACTTTGCATAAAAATATTGTTGATTGCATAAGTCCCGTACTTTAAGTGAATAAATCAGATCTAAAATAGACTTCCCTATTCCTTATTTCCTTTTTTATTATTCTTCATTTCACAACAAAAGAAAAAAAGGAGGAAGAGGAAGAGGAGAGGGGCGACATATTTTCACCATTTTAGTAGTGGCTTCAAAGTAAATATGCACAAGAAATAATAATGATAATAACAACAATAAAAATAATAATGATATTAATAATGAATTAGAAAAAAAAGGACAGATGAATATATGACTTAAAAGGAGGGGAAAGAGGAGAAGGGGAGGATGGAGAAGGTGGAAGAGGAAAGTTATAATCATATCCTTACCATTTTGCTGGTGGCTCCAAACAAAGTGTTACAAGGAACTGTGCAGACACAGGACAGTGGAAGGCCAAGCTGGGAAACCAAACGAAAGTAACACATCATTCATGTCATAAAATCAAAATCTTCCAGCACACAGAGAAATGCTCGTATTTTAAAATAAGCATGAAAAGCAATAGAGAAAGTGTTCTTGTCTAAATATGAATCAGTTCAGCTTAAGTAGGAAACATTAGAATGACATCTAAATGCCAAATCTATGATTTTGAGGTATTGGTACTCCCTTGGCACTCAGTGAGAAAGTATTACATGGAAAGCACTCTACAACAACCAGCGCTATGCATGATTATTATATCTTGCATGGTAATAGGGCAGAACCAAACAGACAGAGCACAACCCACCTGTTGGCACAAGTATTTTCCTAGGTCAGGATGGGCCGAGGAGCTGATATAGAACACAGGGGGTCGGGAGTAGAGGGCCTCAAAGCCCTCTGTTGCGTATTTTGGGTAGCGGGCATGAAGAGCCAACCTGGCCACGCGCACCAGCCCGTCATTGTGTTTGTCATGGTAGAGAGATTCAGAGTCTTTAAATCTGCCAATCAAAGTGAGAAAAAAAAAGAAAAATCAAACACATATATTTGGCTAATCTATATAAAAATTAAGGTTTCAATAAAGAGAAAATGAAATGACTCAAAAGACTTTTTTTAGATATCAAAGCTTTAAATTGTTTTCATTTTTTTCTTTTTTTGCATTGAAATATCTTTCTTCAATTAGGCTCATTAATTAATAAATGACAAAAAATATTTTTTTTAAAAACCCTGTAGAAATGAGTAATTCATTTTTTTACACAATGAAGTATTTTTGTTTTGTGGACATTTATGTGACTATGATAGCTTAGGTTACATCAGAGTCCCATGCTAGGGAAAACCATGATGTTTGCATTAGTTTAAAGTTAATCTGAGGTTATTGGTAATGCTATCTGTTACCTAAAGAGTCGTGACAACCAGAGCTGGCAGTCTGACTGCACTTTGGTAGCCGCCTTCTCCAGAATAGAAGGCTCCAGAGTGGAGAAGTGGGCCACTAGACTGTGGGCAGACACAGTCAGCTTGCTGGTCTCATCCAAGTCCTGAAGGTGAGCCAGCTCACTGAATAACCAGCCAGACAGAGAGAAAGTAGATAAACAAGTCAGTGAAAATAAAAAGTTATTGCAATACCAAGATCATTGCTGAATAACAGCGGGCAACAAGTCACGAGATAATAAAAAAAATTATATTGATACAAAGGCACCAGATGCAATTATTAAATTATTCACATTTATTTATCAAATTCTATAAAAATGATAGATTCAACTCTGTTCAGAACAAACTAAATATCCAAACCAAAGTAATTTTCATTAAACATCTCTCAGCTGACTTCAAATTATCATTGGTTGATAGAATTTTAAAAATGTATAGATATGGTTTTAACTCACTACTGCACTCATTCACCGATTGTATTTATGGAATATAGACGTGAACCCCATCCCCCCCCCCCCCCCCCTAAAAAAAACCCCAAAAACCAACAACACTTTTTTGATGTGCCTCAGGATAGGTGAATTATATTTAGTTTGTTTATGCTGATGAGTATATCATGGTGTGGACTTTTATGATGCTCAACAGGAGTCAAAACTCGCTGAGCTGACACACAGACGAGGACAACACATTTCCACAGCTATCTGTAGAAACCCTTGTTCTTTTAAACTAGATGCACAAGCCTACATACTCTGTTGTTTTCATGTCAAAAGTGTAAATTGAGAAAGGTTATAAAATAATTCAGACATAATGCTTTCCAGAATTTTCATTCAACATCTGAATTATTTATTCCCCTTTTATAAACATAGACTAGAACAGCTCACTCGATTAAATGAAAACAAAGAGTAATAGCGAGATCACACATCCACACCACTTAAAAAAATGGAGCACTTGCCGGATATAAGCTGTTTTATTCATTATCAATTATCCTTGGGGAGATAAATAAAAGGAATTTCATTTTGGTTCACGAATCACAAATGCCATTTTATGAAAAGCACAAAAAAGTAATCCAAGAAAGAAAAAAACAAAAGGAAGGGAGCTGCTAATCCTTGAGCTTTTGTTCACAATATTCATATTACTCCTTTACAAGTTTCTCAGCAAATCAGAAACACAACAATCTGTTCCCATTTTCAAGGCATGTTGCTTTTTAAAGCTGGTGTGTGAGTGTGTGTGTGTGTGTTGCGTGTGTGTGTGGATGTAACCATATGTGCAGTTATTTTGGGTACGTGTGTGTGAATGTGTGTGGGGGGGACGGACGGGACCCTGCAGTGTACATAAATTTTTAAGTCATAAATGCCACTGGATAAGAAAGAGGCAAACCACCTGTGTCCACATGAATTTGGCTTAGGGATGGTTGGTTTAAACAATCAATGCTATGAAAATCCTGACCAAAAATTGGAGCAAATTTGGCAGAAATTTTCAAAACTATATAGTTTACTGTTTTCAAATCTGATATATCTTTTATTTAATCAAAAACCTATTTGCTTCATTCTCTAACTTCAGTCCGTTTCTTTTTCTTTTGCCGTTTAGTGCCCACTTTTCCTTTACTTTATGTTTACATTGTATTCAGTAATGCTGTAGATACTTTGTTGCATACCATGTGGCTACGCAACACACTCTTTTCAAGGTTGGATATTATTATAAAGTATATGTAGGTAAGAGTACCAGTGGATACTACAACATGGCCTATATTCAAACTCAAACTGGGGAAGAGGTTAGTAGTTCCATCCAGCTTTTATTTTTTGTTTGTGTATGCTAGATTGTAGCCTGGCTTAGCCCTGACCAAATTAATTAAAACATTTTTTTGGGGCATCAAAACCAATAGATGACGAAAAGCTTACTTGAGCTGCACATTTGGGCCATCTCCATCTCCACTCTCAACAGCTTCCTCATCGGCATCTTCAAAGAAAATGAGCTGCTCCACCAATTCCATCACTTCGGTGTCTGTTTTCCCACTGTTAGAGATAAAGTAAAGTCCAGTAGACTGCACGATGGTACACCAGTGGAAAAAAAACAAAAAAACAAAGACACTATCCTCCCATAAATCAAAGAATAAGGAAAACATTTACCTTTTTATTACTCTAGTCAAAGATTGAATAGTTTGAACTAGCATAAAATCAACAAAACCTCCAATAGGAAGCAACTAAATGGTCTACTAAAAAAAATTGTTTGTTGAGAGTAGGGAATTTTCAACAGGAAGGTCCTATCAGTACCAAGCAGCAGGTAAGAGAACAGATAAGTTATAAGAACAAAAATACTTGGACACAACCAGAAATGTATTACCAAGAAATTGATTTACAAGGGGGAAAATATCATTTGAGCAAAAGATTGACAAATAAATAATTCATATGAAAAAAAAGTCAACTATCTTTTAGGTGAGTAGGACATAAAAATAGATACTGACCACAATAATCTACCACCCTTTGTTTACAAAAGAACTCAGTCCTTCTTGGTAGAAAGTGACTCTATAGTTATGTACCAGTTTGCAAATCAGAAAGGACAAGTCTGTTGACACAACAGACAGGACCAGAAATAAAGTAGAGCTCATCAAGACAGCCCACAAAGAAACAGTCTTCATGAACAGTGGATACACTCAAAAAACAACCCACAACAAACAAATATTTTTGCTGTACACAGAGGTCATATAAAAGACACAAAATTCACAGCTTACCTTCCTTGCAATTCCTCTGGAATATGCGACTGAAGAATCTTCTTGAAACGATGCTTTCTGTCCACTTCCATGTCTCTAAAAAAGGGAAGATGCATGATATTCTCTGACATGATTCCGACAGCCCTGAGCAACTGAAACACTACACTACAGGTGTCTCTCCAATTGACAATGAAATAAATGACAACAGCAACACAGCCTCAATCTTCTAATAATATCGCTATCTAATTATTGTGTGAAATATTTGCCTCTTTTGAACATTTAAACATCACTTTTGTTCTCTATTACTATCACTAAGGAACATTAAATTCAAAATTTTTCTGAAAAATTCTTGTTTGATGATTAACAATCAAGAATCAATACTGAAAGATAGGTAGCTGGTAAAATATGGAAAATCAATACCAGGAAACTAAACAATTTATGGAAAATAAAGCTAAGCACTACTTAAAAGATAAGCCTCTCTCTCTCTCTCTCTTTCTCTCTCTCCTGAATACAGGTATCCACAAGGTTATTTCATTTTCATACAATATCAGTCATGCATAGGCTGCAAGGATGCTCTCCCCCTTTAGCCCACTCCTGTGTATCTTAACAAAACCTTGTCAAAAGAGGAAGGCAAGCTATGTGCTGACAGTAACAGCTGCTTGACACTTTGAGCACCTTGTAACAGCTGGTGTCTCCATATTTGCACACTTTAGACTTTAAAGTATAGGGACAAACTTCAGATTTAAAATCAATTTTTATCAGAGGGAGCCTTAATTTTCATCTTGCGTGCCTTTTTCACAATTGGAGCAAGCTCACATGTGATGTATAATAATTCCAAGTTCTTCCAATGCTCAAAGACAGTTTAAAGTAAAAGATTGTTAGACAGATAAAACAAAAATAAATTTTCTTCACTCCTCCTTGGTTTCTTCATGCAAAACCCTGCAAAAGGCAACTATGCAATGACATCAAAGCATAGCATTTTTTTCAACCTAAAGTGGTACTGTATTTTTCCTCTTTTTAATTAGATGTGAGATGAAATGACAAAAGAGCTCCTGAAAAAAAAGGCACTAAAACATTGTTAACCAGTGAAACTACATTTTTCCATTCTCTATACAAATTGAAATATGCATTCTCCTTTTTTATGACCTTTAACTGACAAAAAGTGGCTTGAAAATCAAAAGAGAAAAATTGGTTTTTGATTTATTTCTTTAAAAATTATCCTTTATTTTCCCCATTAGCATAGAAAAAAAAAACCTCTACAAAATATATCACGAAGACATTACCTGCTGATTTTGTCCAAAATGGCATTATTCTTGGCTACACTAGCTTCCATCTCATCCAACATAGGATTAACCAGTTTCTGAAAATATAGCAGTAAATATTGAATGACTAAAAACCTAATTAATCCTGTCATAAAAATTGCACAAAACCAAAATCATACTTGTATTATAGATAAGTCAATGTCTGGCCTCCACCTCTACACAATGTTTTTTCCTGTAAGCACTGAATGGACTTCAATTTTCTTTGATGATGTAACGTTTAGTTTTCTTTCCATATCTTTAATTGATGCTGCTCTTAGCTAAAACGCTTGGTAGTTTACCCATACAAGATTTTTGCTATGACCTGAGTTAAATTATTATAAGAGTTGATTATGAGAACTCTTAAGAGGCAAACACCAGGAAAAACGAGACCTTCCCAGAAACAAGCAAATAAAATCCTTATATATTTTTATATGATATTCAAAACACAAGAGACCATTCTAATGTACCCACTATGACCAGTCACTTACATTCCCCTGATAGTTGAGAAAAGAATACAGGGGTGCTATCATCAAACATTATCACATCACCTAACTTGACTGAAAAATAACTAAGGATCCCAGGAGAGAAAAGAGTATGGCACACAATATGTGTCAGTCTACTAAAAAGTGAATCTAAAAACCTGTAAATCCTTGAAAAAAAAAATCTTTCCTTAGTATGCAAATAAATATGCCGATAGGGTGTAAAAAGCATAGCAATGTTAAAGACCAGTGAAGAAATGCGGATACACCAAGCGTTTCACTAATTCTGATTAACTTTAAAAATGTTCACTTGAAAAATCTCTGCAATCATTCTGTTTGGCAATTTTGTTAACTAAGAAAATGTACATTGTTTCCAACCTCCCTTCACTCTCTTATTAATACATTTTTACACCTCACCTGTTGTATATTCAGTTACCTCATGCCTTACTTTTTATGGCACTTTAAGATGTATTTTACATGGAAAGCTAATGTTATTTCTCAAAATACAGGAGAGTGTGCTGATAGAAAAGTTTGTTTGCTCATAAATCAAAACATATTTTAAGTACAATCATGAAACTTTACAAATGCATTCTAAAACCATACTTCTACAATCAAGTGCAACGACTAATTTATGTGATGTCATTTGTACTCATAATTGAGTGACTTCACAACATGCTAAGAGAACGCGGTTGAGAAAATGGCAACACATGGCAACTTCATGACAAACAGTGCTCTGTTATTGAATTTCTAACAACAAAATGATGAAAGCACACAGAAAGACATTTGTATCCAACATTTGAAACGATATGGCAGGAGACACTTTTCTGCAGAAAATTGAGACTGGTAATGAATCTTGGGCCCAACACTACGACCTGGAAATCAAAGTGCAGTCAATGGAGTAGAGGCATATATCTTCTTCAAGCCAAAGAAAATTCAAAGTCATTGTTGCTGTAAGAAATGTTTTCTGGGACATGGAAGGCATAGTTCCCAGGGAATTTCTTGAACAAGGGCAAACAGTGAACTCTGAACAATATGCTTCAACTCTACAAGCCCTAAAAAATATACTTGCACTTGTTTGAGGTCGAAGAGATTCCATATTGCAGCATGAAAATGCGCGAGCACACACAAGTCATCAAACACAAGACGCGTTAATTCAGTTCAAACTTCCGACCCTAGAGCACCCTTTCATAAAGTCTAGATCTTTACCCATCTGATTATTTCTTGTCTCCCCAGCACAAGAAGTATCTGAAAGGAAACCGTAACAACAGTGATTTCGAAGTAGTGGCAGAAGTATGTCGATGGTACCAAGCCAAATCCCCGAGATTCTTCGTTCACGGCATGAACCAACTAACTAGATAGCTTGGTGTTGGCAGCTCTATGTTGCTCGTGATGGGGATTATGTGGAAAAATAAATGGCACTTTACATAGCTGAGATTCATATTTAATGTTTGTATGTGCTGTTGTTGGAAAGAAAAAAGTTACAACAAAACAGTGCTTTTATATCAGCAGGCCTTAGTACTAAGTCATTAAAAAATCTTCAAGATCTATCTCTTCTTATACTAGATAAAGTTTCAGTGGACTGACATATGTCCACTAGTATCACGTGATAGGCAGTTCTTGAATCTAATTGGTCAATGGTTTAGCCTCCTTGTAGAACCATTCCCACAGCCTTTTCACTGCTTCTAGGTAAAATGAGGTAGTGAGAAAGGTCGGCAGCCAGCATGTCCCCTATGTAATACTACTTGAACTAATTCCCAACGTGTGCACTTGTGTTTAGACAAATAAGCTAGATGGTGAGTACTAAAAACATAAGCTTATTATCTATTTATTTATATGAAATATGGCTGAAAACTTCAGAAAATAGTGTAAAATATGCATAGTGATTACAACTGTAAAACACCCATCGGCGAATGGATACTGATAAGACAATGCATGAGCGGGCAGCTGACCTATTGTGATTACACTTCCGGTGCCCTAATTTGAATGAACAAAATTAGAAGAAAATTAATCGACATCCGAGTTTCAATTGAGAAATCTATTTTCCTCTGCTGCGAATAAAAGAGTCGTCTGCAGTCTTTCTAGACATCTAGATTGTGTCTTGGACTCAATGACAAAGTGTGTTGACAAATATCCTTTTCACTTGCATTTTTGAAATCCTACTACTAGGTCGAAATATCTTATAATAAGTTCAGCAAAATCAAATACCGCAGCAGATGAAGGAGTACATCGAGCCATATATATATATCTCTGAAAGTGGGTGCTCTCTTTATCCCAGATTTTAGATCTATATATCTAGGGTTTCCATATCTAGACAGAGATAGAGATTTTGTGTGGGCCACAGACCCACAAATGGTAGACGGGATGGCTCAACATTCTGTTTTATGTAGAAAGGTCAATAACGAAAAAGTACACCCACCAAACGAAAATATACAATTACAGATTGGTCACCAAGTTTCAATGCCACTGATCCTGAAAAAGAGCCATACAAAACTTCCTAACGGAAGCCAAAGCAGCGCCCAGGCAGGGAGGCAAGCGAGTGAGAATGCTAAATGATAATGTTATTGCTCTCCTTGCTGCCACATCAATTTTATCTAGTCTTTCCGAACACAAACATGAATATCGCAATAAACGTCCTAGGAATAAGCAACTCTCTTTTTCACCGACTGAGTGTGAATAAGAACTTTTATTAATCTCAAACTGAATAAAAATAATCACTGTTATTTCGTTAGCAAAAACCATCAAATACACACACATTCTCTCAAGAAGAAGTCAGAGAGAAGACAGGTTAGTGGCTTCTTGTTATCTAGACCCCTGAAAAAACAAGTTGTTACTTGACGGACAGTTGAAAAATATCTTTAAGATTTTGGTAAGAAAAAGAGATTCAGGGAATAAGGTCTTAGATTGTGTGACTTAGACAGGGAAGCCAAGTATAACCGTCTTTACTCCGGTTCTGGTCACGGAATCTAGTCTATGGTGAAATATTTGTTTACCTTGTAAAAACCATTTTCTAAGTTTGGCTCTTGCAAATCTCCAAATGGGGTAGCTACTTTCTTCACAACCTGTTCTTCTACAGAGCGATCCATTGTGATTTCTGATTGTGGAATATCATCAGCGGGGTTCTTTTGATCGGGGAATCCTAAGAGGGTTGCCATCTTGACCGTTTACACGCTGGCAAACAAAGCGTAAATGATATTAGATGAAGTCGTAAAGCTCAATAAGTTGACTCATTGCGAGAGCATTTTTGAGGTTTTTAGCAATAAGAGTAAAAACTCAATCCAATATTTATAAAATGATTCTTAAAATATAGAGTTTATATCAAACTGCTCGATATCAGATTTTTAAAAAATAAGAATTTAATGGTTATTTTACGACTTTCATGTGGAGATGTAAACATTAATTTTTGCACTGGCCTTGAACTTCCCACTGTTGCTGGTTGGTGTGTGTGTGTGTGTGGTGTGTGTGTGTGTTATGTCTTTGGAATTTTCTTAGACCTCTACCTCTTCCCCAATCGACTCTCTCATATCATTTTATGACTCTCTAATGGGATTTCCCCCCTCAGAATAATGATTATGTGACGCTGTTGCGGTCATTTCATGAAGATTGTTTTTTCATCTTATCAACCACATCATAGCCAGTCATTATGAAGAAAACTACCGTGAAGAGGAAAATCTGTCCTGAAAATGATAGTAAAGGTAGGATTCGCGAGGGATAATTGTTCAATCATAAGAATGTATCTATAGAAAGACTTTGGCTCACATGAGTGGTCCTAGTAACTATACAAGGTTGTGGAACGGCTTCCCAACTATTACTGTCTTGAGTATCTCTCTCCCCCATCACCCTCCTCTTTCTCTCTCTCTCTCTCTATCTCAAGGTGCCGCACATGAAACTACTGCATAAACTACACAATTTCAGCATCCAACAAAGTACCTTGAGTTGGATTGCTAAATTCTTAGGAGAAAGAACATAGCAAGTTGCCGTTGAGGGCAATACATCAAACGTGGGCCAAGTAACATCAGGTGTACCTCGGGGATCAGTCCTGGGACCAACTCTATTCTTGAGATACATCAATGACCTCCCAGATGGAATAATGTCAAAAGTTAAATTATTTGCCGACGACAACGCCATGTATGGACACATAACATCAATAAACGACTGCATCATTTTGAATAATGACCTGAAACATCTAGAGCGATCGGAAATTGAATGGCAAATGGAGTTCAACGTATGAAAGTGTAATATCATATTAATTACAAACAAAAAACAACCAACAATACATCAATTCGAGCTGCATGGACACACATTAAAAAGAGTATTTTCCACGAAATACCTAGGCGGGGAAATTTCTAACGACCTGAAATGGACCAAACACATCACAAATATAACAAATAAAAGCAACAGAACCAGCACATTTGTAACCCGCAACTTGAAAGGTTGTCCAACCACGATCGAGATACACGCTTATAAAACCTTAGTGAGACCAATTTTGGAATACGCAAGTTCAGTATGGGACCCTCACTACAAGAAAGACATAGACGCAATAGAAAAATGTCAAAAGAGAGCTGTATGACACATCACAAATATGTCATACTCAGATCGCACCAGCATTACAAATCTCACAAGCCAACTTGGACTACAAAACCTGGAAACAAGGAGAAAGATCAACAAACTCACCATCTTTCTGAAAATATAACAATCATTGCATAATCAAACTCCCAGACAACATCCTCAAAACTGAACGAAAAACCAGAGCACACAATTCAAAATTATGTATACCGTACTCAAATACTAATGCTCACCATCACACATTTTTTCCATCTTCAATTCGTTTGTGGAATGACTTACCCCACAGCAGAGATTGAGTCTCCGGAGACTTTTAGGAAAATTGTTGAATATTGTTTTTTATAATCCAATGAGTAAATGTGTCAGTGTAAGCATGAGAGGAAATGACTGTGAATACATACTAGATAGAAAAAACTGAAAATGAGAGAATGTTTGAAATGTAAACTGTGTGCCGATCCTCGACCTCACGGGGCATGCACAGAACCATGAACAAGAAGATCATTCTATCTACCTACTATCTATCTCTTTATTTGTCTGTCTCTCTCTAGTTGTCTTTCGGAAACATTTACTTGCTTTCAATTTCAACCAAGGAGTCAATAGGATTTTTTATCATTCTTTTTTCTTTCCAGATGTCACAGCTATTAAAAAAGACAGGCCATCAAATGAAACTTCAGATTCACAAGCGGCTGGACCTGGTTTGTCATCCCTGATCAGAAACTCTACTACTGATCAGTCATCATCAAAGCTTGAACAGGCATTCTATGATGTTCCATGTATTGATTTAGCTCGTAACTTACTAGGCCAATATATTGTTCGAGCTATAGGGAAACACAAGCTGAGAGGAAGGATTGTGGAAACAGAGTCTTACATAGGTCAGTGTCTTAATATAAGTTACAATAAAATTGTACGAGACTGTGGAATATTTGAGAATTCAATTTTTCTTAGTGGCATTTTTTCACTTGGTCCTACATTTACCATGGGAGGGGGTGGGGGTTTGTTACCCCACAAAATACCTGAATAAAAAGAAAAACAATGTGCCACTTACGGTACACAAAGCCTTATGATGTTTCATTTTCCTTTGATTTTGGTGCATTACCGCCTTGGTTTTAAGTTCACATCAAATTTCAAAGTTGGGGTCTAAAATGACCCCACCCCTGACAGACAGATAGGCACTTAAGGGAAAGTTTTGTCAAAGTGCTTCGCATGCAGGCAAAGTGTTAAAAACAAAAGCTAAAATTAAATACATGTACATTGGAACCACTTGATAGCGACACCCTGAATAATGACAACCCCTGGATAAAACCTCTTGACTTCCGGTCCTGATGTTTTTGGTTATATATATTAGAAATCATTGAAAACCCCCGAAGAACGACACCCCTGGATAACAACATGATTTTCTTGTCTCAGGCGATGTTGTTTTTCAGGGGTTCCACTGTATTATTAGTTCTGAACACACTCCTATGATCTGCAGTATGAGTGTTGAAAATTTAGTAATTTTCTGTTCAGTGGTTTGAGAGCCTATTCCGACTATGCGTTTTCAATGTTTTAACTCTTTTTATATGTGAATAGAAGTTCATTAGAGAATCAACGCTAATAAGAGTCTTACATCTAAAATACCCCTGCTTTTGCAAATCAGATATTCGCTGCATGAATTAAAGATACCCTATGAAAGGAAATCTTGAACGTCTGAAAGAAAATTTGGACACTCAAGTATCTGAATGCTTCACCTCCATTGGGGTGAACTGTTATGAAGTACTTTACCCAAAGTCATATTGTCAACAACTGTGACTTTCATCCGGGACACTTTAAATATGTAGATATGATTTTGACTCTGTTATTATGGTGAAATCCTTCACATGACATGGTGGTTGCTCCGTCACCAAATATGTGTGTTTGATCATCACAATATGTCTCAAAAACATAAGCAAAATTTGTCTACAGCAGATTTGTCAGTGATGAGACAAATAGAGCCACTGCCTAATTTTAACCCCCCAATAGTCAGGTGTCCAGAAGTTTTTAAAATTTTAAATCACCAACTGGGTGATCTCCATCTCCAATCAAAAGTGTCTAAACCACTCTCATGGTGTATTTACATTGACGACATGTATAATTATAATTAATGCATTGCCGCCAACGACAGTCCAATTAAATTTTATTTTCAATACTGACTGAAAGTCTTATTCCTTTCTTTTCAAGGTCCTATAGACAAAGCTGCCCATAGCTACCAAGGGAAGAAAACCCCTAAGAATGAAGCCATGTTCATGGCCCCAGGGACATGCTATGTCTACAATATTTATGGCATGTACTGCTGCATGAACATTTCAAGTCAAGGCAAGGAGACTGTCTTTCATGTAATAGATATTGTTCAATAAAGGTGTGTGTACACTGGTAGGTTTTAGGAATAGAAAAACGGAATGGAAAAGGCTTGGGTGTTTCTATTGGTGCGATTCCAAAATCACA
>JAUEKZ010201850.1:0-11175 GCA_031471865.1 Melibe leonina
TTTATGTGCGTTCCGGCCAGCAAGCTTTATAAGGATATACAGTGTGTATCTCCACTCAGTTATGACAGAATACATAGTATTAGCATGTCTTGACGCTTCACGCAAGTCAGGCAAAGCAAAGAACGATTTCTCATCCAGCACTTTGAAGAAACTTCATTTGTATGCATACCATAACCAACTACTATCGCAGGTACTCTGGCTTATTATATGGATATTGTTACTGGTAGAGGTCAGGCTCCCAACACATTCAGTACCATATAAATAAGCGAAGGGAAAATGCGCAACAGTTTTGGTCTCACCAAACAGATTAGCTCCCTTGATTGTGATCAGTTTGTGCGTAGTGCGTAGTGTACTATGTGTATCATCATTAGCATAGCAATAATATGAAAATAATGACCGTGAATGGGAAAATATGTACCAAGCCACATGAGGTGAATAATTTCCCATTCTATGTCATTATTTCTATAATAATATGCAGTAATGGTAGATCTAAGATAATCAACTTTTAATTCAAAATAAAGATGAAATATAGGCCTACATATTATAGGCCTACGACTTAACGAAAAATGATATTCATATTTATTTTTAAATTATAATCGAGTCAAGTTTATTCATCCGCATCGCGAAGGGGCACAAATGTTATCAGTCATGTCACAAAATTGTCAAGGTGAAGGTCAACGGTCATAGTTGAGATAATTTTGACCGTTGGTTTTAGTAATGCGACATTAGGAGAGCATGTCTTAACCCTTTCACTGCTAAGGCCACCAAAATCCTCAAAACTTGCCTCAAAGACATACATTTTAAAGATTTTGCATAAAATTCAGTTGGGCTTGAATCAGAGCTCGCAGTGAAAGGGATAACATCGTAAATGGCAAAATTTTCCCCGAGCGCCGCGAGGTGAATATTTTCTCATTCTAGGTCATTATGTATATAATAACATGCAGATAGTTCGATTTAAGATGGACTTTTAAAACAAAATAAAGATGAAATATATAAATAAGGATTTACAAAAATAAAAACATTAAATGTTAATATTCTTTAATTTTAATCGAGTCGTGTGCATTCATTCGCTCAGAGAAGTGGCGCGAATTAACAGTGACGTCACAAGGTGAAGGTCAGCGGTCATGTATGCGAAAATTTTGACTGTTGATTTTAGTATTATTGATAGACATAAGGAAGGCATGTTATTGTCTAATAACAATTTCCCCCTATGTACAATTAGCTGTATGAGTCCAGGTACTAGGTACCCAATTTAGACGTCGCTTGAGCTGAAACTTGAGATCTTGTTGGATTACGCCCATCCTTCCGTTTGCTTCAACGAAAATATCATGTGAAGTCGAGTAAGGCAATAAATAGGGAAGACAAAAGGTTTCATTGTTTCTGGGGCCACAAAGAAGAATACAACTGTGCAGAATGACACACATAGGCGAAGGAATGGATTAGAATGTTAAGAGAGTGTTTGAGAGGGGTTTCGTCTGATGAGGTTTAGTAAGGTAGCGACATGTCTTTGGGTTGAAAGTATAACGAGAATTAATCACACTATACAATTCATGAATATGAAAGATATTGTGTTGGCGAATTGTTGATGGTGGTAAAACGAGATTTTTAGTGTTTTTATAAAGTGACCGATTTGTTACGCCAAAAGATGGCGGTACGTGAGAAGTGAGAATGGCAGTATAATTCTAATACAGTTGGCGATGTAACAAGGTTTGAGTATTGAGTGTACCAGATAGGAAGCTTTATTCGACCGGTCACGGTCGCGTCAAATCTTATCGAAACGAAAAAAGGACCGGATGCTCCCCTGAGAGAATCATTTTTGGACGCAAGACTCAGAAATTTACCATCAGCTTCTCTGACTGTGAGCTGTGAGGCAGTTTGTGATGGCTTTGGGCAGTTGGACTTGGACCCTGAGTTGTTTTTGAAGCGGTGGAGACAAATAAAAACTGCCACTCACTGTCAGGAAGGATAGCACTTCAGATGAATTATGATAGGCATCCCGACCCAAGATCGAAAAGAGCTTTGAACCAATAATATCAATGGTGTCCAGAGGCAAAATTATCATTTGATTGGGTACATATATTAAACAAAATAATCTTTACTTTCTACCTATACAAAGGCATTGCTTAATCTATAATTAGTAGCCTGTACTGTAATGATACTTTCATACATTTGGTCAAGAATTGGTCCAGGGAGGTTGAATCCATTCCACACTACTAATTATAGCAGACATCTAATGTTTGAAACCTGTTCGCTGTTGGCCGGGAAAAATTAAAAAAGTGTGAAGCGCGATGAGCACAATTTGTGGAAATCATTATCAATATTATCAGCGCTATACAAGCTTGCACCTTTTGTTTTCAAACCGTTGTGGGAAAAGTTTCATCAATCTTGTCATAATATTCTTATATCTGATTATAGGTTTCTGTTACAAAATTAATACCTGTTGATCTACCTATGAGTGCAAAACACTGCATACTAGACAATTCCATCTCGAAATGAACTGAAATGAATTTTCTGCTTGTGAAATGTGCCAAAATTGACGCTTGCCCATGCACAGCACATTTTATCCACACAATGTACCTGGCTACCTATCAAGCCTCTTCTTACGTAATGCTTCTTTGCCTTGCCAATTTACTTCCCTTATCACTCGCATGTGCTGTTGTAGTGTGTTTAAATTGTTTGGCCCTCTACTGTTCATTACATTACGTGTCACTTTCAAGGATAAATAAAATAACACTATTTAGCATGCAGACATTCATTCACTTCTGGATAAAGTGAATCTAGTCTACTAGACCTATTCTCTTGCCAATTTTTCGTGGAAAAATCACAGCAGTTTACTCGAACCCAGGATCTTTCACTTTCCCGTTTCCGCCCGAAATTTGCAGCTCTTGACACAGTGCTTGCACTCGATTACTCTTTTGATTTCTTCATGGATCGAACTAGTCTACATAGAGCCAGACACTCCATAACCCGATAAGTTAATTTTATTTTTTTTATAATTGAACTACGTACACTGAACATACCAAAATCTTTAAAATGTGCGTGTTCTTATACCAGATGGATCAGATTCAAGTCAACTGGTAGTAGTATGTCCGTATACTTTGGTATTATCAGAACAAGCACATTTTGAAGATTGTGCATAGATCCCGCTGTGAAAGGTAAGATAACGTAGGGGTTTTTACATTTACAGTGTCTGATTAGTAATATTTCTACAAAACCGCCATGGGCTCTATTCATGATTTTCGTGTACAGTCGTCGCCCTAGGCAACATCATCATATGTTGTTTTCACTATTGCTGAAAAGGAAAACTATCATCATCCTATATTTTTCGTCTGCATTGACGTATCATCACATCCCATTGCTTCATTTATAGCCAGGCATGTGGAAAACAATAAATGTCATTATTGTCGATAGGCCTATCATTCTTTTTTTTCATTAGGTATTATTGTTATTATTATCATTACTATCACTATCATTACTATTATCAAAGGTGAAACAAAGGAAGTAGTTAACAGGCCAGTATTGTGGGACAAAAACAAAGCAAGACAAACAAACAAAGCAACGTTTCAACCAAAGGTCTTCATCAGGACAAACAAATAATACCTAACAAAATAATAAAACTTAACTTCGTGTGTTTTTTTGTTTTATTTCTTTATTTTGTTAAGTCTTATTTGTTTGCCTGATGAAGACCTTGGGTCGAAACGTTGCTTTCTTGTTTGTCTTGCTTTGTCTTTGTCTCACAATACTGGCCTGTTAACCACTCTCTTTGTTTCACCTTTACTATTATCACCATCATTCATATTATTATCGCCGTCATTGTTATTAGAGAGTGGAAGTTGCTTTGCGGAGGCTTTTGGGTAGCGGATTGCCAATTGGATAGACTGGCTGTCTTGTGCTGTCGGCCAGGCGATGGGTGTCGCACGCGGGCATCCGGGGGTTCGAATCCCGCCCTGGACATTTTTCTATTTTTCCTTTGTTCTGTCTCTTGTCTGCACTGTGCATCATTTCAAATTTTACTAGCAGCGTCGGTAGTAGAACTAATACAACAGCCACAATAAAACGATGTAGCTAGTTGTATCTTTTTTTTTTTTATCTATGTTTCAAAGTTAACATGACGTTTATGTCTCAACATTGATTCATTGTCAAAAAAAAGCTGTTAGTTTGACCATTGAGTCATTCCATTCCATTGCCTAAACAAACAGTTTTTTATAAGGGCACTTAGATGCATTGCCCCAATAGTCCATAGTAGACCTCTGTGGTTTTATCATAGACTAGACCGTAGACCCCCTAGACTAAGGGATGTTAATTTTCATCAAGATATTCTTAAACTTGTAGTTGGGGATTAACTGGGGAATGAAATGCGTATCAAAAGCTTGAAGGGAGGGACACAGACTTACACCCCAAAATAATGATAATGATAATAATAATAATACCGGTAATAATAATAGTATGGCTATTGCAGTCCAATTCTAGTCTAATGAAATATTAGAATGCCATGATGGTTCTTCTTCTTTTTCTTCTTCTTCCAATTAACTGATTGACTCGGCTGAGCCGAGTATTACTGCCTGTGCGCATTTCAACGTGGTCGATTACAGACCTCTTTAACTTAATGCGGTTTTTTTTCTTTTTCTTATCTTTTTTTTTCACGTTTTTAATCACATGCAATAACTTATATGGTCCTTCTAATATGATGAAGCGTATTTTTTAAGGTTTCGATGTTGTTCATAAGCTTTGCGATTGTAGGCAAACTGTTCTATAACCTTATAGTGCTAGGGACGTGGGAATGAAGATGACTACTTACTATCAATATTTCATAGCCTGATTGCCTAGATTGTCTCTGACTCAAACTCCGCCGGTATTGGTCAATTAGTGTTAGGATTTCTATAAGTCTGTTTAGCCCTTTGTAAAATATTGTTATCTTAGTCTTGGAGCGGTAAACATCCTGTTTTTCATATTAGTATTTGTTAAGCCTGTAATAAAGGAGTCATTATTCGTAACATATCGAGCAGCATTCTTTTGCACTTGTATCCATTTTGTCGATTTGACTTTTACGGTGTGGATCCCAAACAGTGCAACCATAGTCGAGTGTAAGTTTTACAAATGTTTTATAGGTCTAGCATTTTTCTTTGATATATTTTGGACAGTTGGATGTATTACGTTTAAGAAAAGCAAGAATGGTATTTGCCTTTTTACACACTGCATTGCTCTGCTTTTTCCATTGCAGTTTACTGTCTATTACTACTCCTAGATATTTTGCATTCTTCGTTTCTTTTACCATTTTGTCGTGAATAAAGTATTTCTATTGTACTGGGTTTAATTTGTTATTTTATGCATGTGGCATTGTTCTGGATGAAATTCCATTTTCCATATTTTCTACCACTTCTGCAAAGAGTTAAGGTCGTCTTGTAGAATTTGTTGTTTGTAGCTGACATACTTTGGACACAATGTTATCAAAATTAGTTAGCAAGTTAGCAAGTAAGGTAAGAAAATGTATCAACTTTCGATGGGCTAATTTAATATAATAAATCATCACTATTAACGAGAAATATATAGTCTAGATAGGCCCGGGGTGACACAACGTCGTGGCAATGTGCTAAATCATAAGAGTTATTTAATTATTTATTATTATTATTTGCACTATCGGATTGACTGACCGATATAAGGATCGAAAACTATTTCCGTGAAAGGAGTTGAACAAATATTTAATCACGATACTATTCATGCCCGTCTAACAGTTATTGACAAAGTTTAACGGGTGGATATGAGATAAGTATTGTACTTGATATTTCAATTCTACTAAAGAGAATATTCATCCGATACCAGTGTGTTAACTGTTGGCTACTTACTGGCTACTACACACACACGACATAGATCTACTCTGCACAAGAATATTGTGATTTCTCCGAACTGAAAACCCATTTGTCTGAAAAGTTTTATATCTGAATCTATTTAAGGGTGAAAATATAATTTCTAGTTTGATCGGACCGTGTGTTTACACTCATATGAAGTAGCCTATGTGACACTTGTGAGATGGTTTCTTAGCTGACGAGTCTAAAAATGTACACACTACACAGCGGCACTGCAGCAGCAGTGTTGTAATCCTCGATGGCTGACACACAACAATCATGCGTACGTGACGATGTGAATGTCTGCCATTTGTGCGGCGAGCTTAAAAATTTATCGGTTTGTGGGGCGTGTAAGAGCGTTTGGTACTGTAGCAAATCACACCAACGACAGGACTGGAAAAGGCACAAACAAGTTTGCCAACTGAAAGAAAGGTGTGGGAATGGATCAGGAGAAAATAAAGAGGTCAGTCATTGCAAGGAATCGGCCACACGTTCCTATGTGTTACCCATGAATGAGGATATTTCTAATAGATTGTCTGCCTCGGCAACAGCGGAATTAAAAGAAAATGCTTCAACTGAGTGTTGTGGAAAATTGTTGAGGGAATTTCATAGGGAAGTGAATTCTACCAATTTCAATGGAAATGCCCAAAATCTCTCTACAGCTGGGTCAGAAACTTCTCAAGTTCAGTCATCATTATCAAGTTTTGAAATTAAAAGCTCTAAAAAGAAACGAAAGGGTTTGAAAAAGCCAAAAATTCAAACTAATGGGCCTCAACAACGATACTACCTGGAACGCACCGCACAAATTCTTACCCTTCCACCATCAGTATCTGGGTTGTCAAGCAGCTCAAAACAGAAGATGAAACAAGATATAGTTGGAGAAGAGACCAATGAGTTGTCAAGTTTAGATAGGAGAGAACAATATTTGCTAATTCTTCAGTCGCGTTTCAATGAAGTCTCAAAATATGTGGTCAAGTGTCTGACACAGTATGGAATTTGTGTCGTGGATAAGTTTTTAGGTGAAGCCACAGCTCATGAAATCTTTAATGAAGTAATTCAATTGCAGTCAACAGGAGTGATGAATCAAGGACAGTTAGTAAATGGACCATCATCAGCCTCTAAAAATAAAAATATTCGTGGTGATTTTATTACATGGTTGGATGGTACAGAAGTTGGATGTGATAATATCCACTATCTTATTTCCTGTATGGACACAGTCGTGATGCAAGGAGCCAGAAATCTTGAGAAATGTATCATTAATGAGAGAACCAAGGTAAAGAATGGCTTTGTTTAATTTATGGTACTCAGATAGCCTTCTTTGTTCTTATCAGAACACTCAGCTGAATTGGGCAATTGCTTGTATGGAAAGAAAAATTATCACTATTACTATTATAAAGAAATTGTGTCTGAACAAAAACTAAAAATGAATTGATGTTGCATTTGGATGCTTTTAGAGTTGGTGCATTGTATCAAGATAGACTAGAATTCTATAAACACATCGCTTTTTTTAAATCACAGTCTTGAATCAATTTTAGCTTTGCAAGCTTTCTTAATGATTTACTCTCAACATGAATCATCGTATCATTTTACAAAGTTAAGTTTATTTTTAAAAGATGATATAATCTGCCTTTTTTAATTTTTAAGCAATTTGAGTAATGATTTATATTGTAATGTTCTGCTTTCAGGCAATGGTAGCCTGCTACCCAGGTGAAGGAAGAGGTTATATCCGACATGTTGACAATCCAAGTGGGGATGGTAGATGTGTCACTTGTATATATTATCTCAACAAGGAATGGGATGTGAAGGTGAGTAACAAATTAAAAAATTTTCATCAGCATTGTTGCAAAACAATGTAATTTTTCTGCACAGATAATGACATTCATTGATTTTAAAAGAATTATAATTCTTAGATGTTCCAAACTTACTAAGCTGCAAAATCCTACAGATAAAAATGAGAAGTTTCCTAAGATCACAACGGACAAGGTAACATAGGATGTTCTGGAATGTGGTTCCTTTTTCAACTTTGAAGATGACAGTAAAATTAAAATGGATTTTTTTTCTGCTTTTAAGCCAGTGAAGGTAGAAGTCAAGGGAATTGAAATCAGGTAGACTTTATTTATCTAAGTTACTTTCCTGCACATGATCCTATAACTAATTTATGTCATCACTGAATACTTTATTTTTTATGGAATAATTCATGATATTTAATTGTGTCATTTTTATGCAATTCTATTTTCTTTTCTTTTTTATTGTTTCAGAGGGATGGTGGTTTACTCCGTATTTATCCTGACGGATCAGATCAGGTAGCCAACATTGAGCCTGTCTCGGATCGCTTGTTGTTTTTCTGGTCTGACAGAAGAAATCCTCATGAAGTAGAGAAAGCACTGAGAGACAGGTGACAATGATTGTGTTGTCTTACCCTTTGGATTTTTTCAATGTATCTTTGGAATTACATTTTCAGTTAAATTTCTAGCAAGCTTGATATCTGTTGTGTGCGCAAATAAAGTAGTATCCCAAGATCAGTGATAATCCTAAATTTTGTATGTTGTACTATAACACATGTTTGCATCTCAATATCAAGGTTTTTGTGGTAAAGAAGTGTGAGAGAAGGGGGAGAGATAAAATGATGAGAGGGACAGGGCAGTCTTGAAAATTAATCAGTGTGACTTTTTTTGTTCACATTTGGTGGATAGTAATAGGGATTTAAGCTTGCTCGTCTTCTGTTGATAAGCCATGTTGGGGGTACCTTATTAGTATTAGGTTTAAGGTCCAAATCTAAAGACATATATTTCCTCCACCTTTATAGCTTTGTTGTTTTATTTATTTATCATCTTCACTTCCTTATGTCACTCTAAATCTAAATGTATAGGGTGATGAGGATCTTTTTTAAATGACGATAGGATGTTTGCACAAATTCTCTTTTTAATGATTCTTGCTTTTGTTTTTTATCATTTTATTCATTATCATTTTTTTTCTCTAGATACGCTATCACTGTCTGGTACTATGATGCTGATGAAAGGGCACTGGCTTTGGAAAGACTGAAAGGTATGTTTATCATTATGGAGTCATGCTTTTTTTTTCTCAAAAAGGTTTTTCGCCTTTATCCAGTTTTATTGAAATTTCTTTTTTTAACAGGCTTGCTTATCTAATGAATGCACAGTAGTGGATCTAGTAGGGATGCAACACAGAGCTTCTGGATTTTGGGGTACGATTCCTACCCATGGTACTTTATTTTTTCTTTGGGCAAGAAAATTAGGTACTGACCCATGTGTTCAACATTGGGTTGGGAAGACATCTGCATTTGGCAAACATCCTAACCAGAGTGGCAGACATTGTTTTTTGTCTTCTTCAAACAATAGAGACAGGGCTTAGCTCCAGCTGTATTTATCACAGGGCTCTCTTTACTTGCTTTAGCACCGATTTATAGAGACTTATTATTTTTTATGTCAGTAACTACTCCTTTATGCCTAAGTTACCTTTATGGCAAGATAGTGTGTGTGCAGGTGTCTATATATGTATCTGTGTGTAGGGCTGTATGTCTTGTCAATATCATTTTTTGTGTAAATTGTAGTGTTGTCTTTGCATAGGTTGTCCATGTGGTTGCACTAAAGTAAACCATAGGTCCATGTCGTAGTGAACCAAAGTTAACACCTGGCAGATCATTTCTATTTTTGGCAGCACTGAAAAGCAAAAAAGAATTTGCTTGACATATGGACAAATGTGCTTTTTAAATTTAAAGCAATAATCATATTTGATTATTTCAGTGTTCTCAGTATTAAAACAATAAAGATTAAATTGAAACACTTAATCTATTTCTATCCTCAGCTCACACATCACAAGAAATGAAGAAGAAATATCCTTCAGCAGCTTCAAGTAGTAAATGAGGTCTATAAACAAAGAGTGATTCATTATTTATGCATCTTTGAACTTTAATTCAATAGAGAGTTTTTTGGGGTTTTTTTAATCTCTCTAATTATCTATGAGCAGCAGATCATTACCATTATCCAGGATATTTTGAAGACTAATTTAATCATAAGATACACTCATCCATTCACAGACTTGCCAACTGGTAAGATTTACCATATTTGAATGCAGAATTTGAGTAAGAATACGCAAATACATGTAAATCCTTGCAAAACTCAAAACAGATTTTTTTTAAATCAATGTATGAGTCAAGGCGAAATTTGTGAAAATTAGCTAATCAGTTATCTGTAATTTGTGGTGGTTTGCAAGGGTAATTTATTATTGTAGCCCTATTACACGAGCTGTGACAAGACACATAGTAAGTTATGACATATGTTGGATTCGTTACCTTTGAATGGATTATAGCTTTAAGTCCTGAATGAAATGTTTGAATCGAAATGACCAATTATATCTGAAAATTGCCCTTGTTACTCAAATTCCTGTAGATTGATTTCTATTTTGTGGTTCTTAATTTGTAATTTGAGGCAAAGAATCTATCCTATCTAATTGATTCATACTGCCAGTGTAAAATGCGTACTTTATTTTCACTGAGGAATATTTCATGAAAAAGTAGTCACTGAGTTTAAAGCTTTAACCTTGTTGAGTGTGTGTATGGGAGTGGGGGAGGGGTTGAGATTGGCGGATGGATGTTTGTGTGTGTGTGTTTATTTATTTATTTCTTTTTACTTTTATTTTTAGTGGAAGGGGGAGGGAGACTGCAGAGTAGGCTGCAAGTTTCTCTTTTGTTTTTTGTTGAGTGTGTATCTAGTTTTGTTGGAGTTGTTTTAATGTACATTCTATTCCATTGGTTGATACTGCCACTTTTAGAACCCCCTCAATCGTAAATCAGGTCATCCTACACGATGATATTATGATATGAATTATGCTGTTTTTTCTGTTGCGAGAATATGTATCCTTACATTTCATATTATTATTTTATACCTCAATGTAAGCTAAAATATTAAATTAATCTTAACAACCTACACCATTCTTCATCCTAATTTTTTTTTTTTAAGGGCTGAGCAGACAGAGTGAAATCTATTTTCTAAAATGTAGCCTCAGTTAGTATTTTATTATCCATGCATTCATTAATTTTTTTTATGAACATTATGAAACCATCTCTCTGTCTATGCAATGATTTTGATCTTTTGTGTCCATGGTACAATGTTTATGAAAAGCTAAAATTGACATTTTTGAATTTGTCTTTGTCTTCAAGGAATTTTTTTTGTCTGTTTGACAATCATGTACCAGCACATTGCATAATATGTAATGCTATGGCGTATTTAGGGAAATCACACTTACAATGTGTTTGTTGCTGATCTTTGATAAAAGACATTTTTGCGAGTGCCTCTGGTGGTCGCTTTCTCTG
>JAUEKZ010201861.1:0-10000 GCA_031471865.1 Melibe leonina
CCACCCACACCACTAGCACTACCATCATCATCCACACTACTATCTGTCATCAGCACCACTACCACCACTTACAACAGTTTCAGCACCGCTACTACCAGCACAGCGCCAGCGCCATTATTTACAGAGCGAGGGCTGATTTAAACCCTGCTGAAATATGCAAAATCTTGAAAATGTAGATGTTGTTATACCAGATAAATCAGATTTCAGTGAACTGACATATGCGAAAAGCCTGAATTATCTGGTTTAAGAATTGGCAAATCTTAAAGATTTTGGTGTCATTAGCATTGAAAGGGCTATTGTAGGCGTAACGTACCTCTCCGTTCTCAGGCGGGTCTCCATTACCAAAGGTTGATGTGATCACCAGCACCATAGACTCGTGCTCCAGGTTGAGTACGTCATACTCCTCCATACACATCACCTACGGGCAGGAAGTGGAAGGGACAGGAAGTGATAGGGACAGGAAGTGATAGGGACATGAAGTGATAGGGACAGGAAGTGATAGAGACAGGAAGTGGAAGGGACATGAAGTGATAGGGACATGAAGTGATAGGGACATGAAGTGATAGGGACATGAAGTGATAGGGACAGGAAGTGATAGGGACAGGAAGTAGAATCGGCAGGAAGAGGAAGGGACAGGAGTGGTAAGGACATGTTAAAACATGAAAAAAGTTACATAAAGCCACAGCCAATCTACATTCTGGGGTGCGGCTTTTCCCAAAATAAGAAATATAACAGCAGTAATGGCATCAGTAATGCGAGACAGAATCAGAGCCAAATGTCTCATGGAGTCCAAATGTGATGATCCCCGACCCCTCTTCTGTCCTTTTATCTGTCTGTCTGTCTCTCCCCCCCCCTCTCTGTCTCTCCCCCCCCCTCTTTCTATCTATCTATCTATCTATCTATCTCCCTCTCTCTGTCCTCTACCTTGGCATCAAAAGCGTGTTTGAAGATATCGCCGAGGGTGTTAGCGAATCGTTCAGACTTGCCCGTCTCCGTGGCAAATAGTATGGTACACTTGACTCGCCTTGCCAGCGCCTTGCCCATCAGTTTGGCGGAGAACTTCACGGCTCTGTATCACAAGCATACACACATACACACACACACACACACATACACATACACACACAAACACATGCACACACACACGCACAAAAAAAATATGCATGACAAAATCAACAACATAACATATTACTTTATAAAACGACATATTAATAAGATAAGAGCAATAATAAGATTTATAATAAAAATGATAATTACCGTTGTAAGAGTAATAATAACAATTATGATACAAATGATAACAATAACGATAATTACCATTATCATCAATTATCATTATTATCAATTATCATTATCATCATTATCATTAACATTATTATTACTAGTGTGGTGATGAAAATGATGATGATTGTGATGATGAAAATAATGAATAGAATATAATGATAGATGGATGGGTGGATAAATGAATGAATGGATGTATGGATAATGTTTGAGGCCACACAGACCTTGCGAGTTCCTTAAATCCAAACTTCCTCTTGGGCTTGTCTCCAGATTTGGGTTTATCCTTGTCCTTCTTCCACACATGTGTCTTCCAGGCTTCGTCCTGTGTCAACACACACACACACATACACACACACATACACACACATACACAAACAACGCACAAATAAACACACACACACACACAGACACATAGAAAGAGAGTGCTTATATTGTTAAATGTATTTTATTTTCATTTAGATGTGTTTGCTCAGTCTTGCTGTGAACATTTTATTATAATTATCTTCATGTTTTTTACGTTGGTTGTATCATTATCACTATCATTATTATCATTCTGATTATCATTGTTATTATTATTATTATTATCATTATCATTACTATTATTATGATTATTCTTGTTAATATTAATATTATTATTATCAGTAGTGGTAGTAGTATTAATTATAACAATTGTTTTTTCTCGCCCGTTGGATAAACTAACTTATCATTGTTAATTTGATTTGGCGAGCAGGCACTTAATATACTAGTCTGCACCTTTTTATTCACCTGTTCCATACATTATAATATAAAAGCAAATTTGAACTTTGAACTTTAAACCTAGAGAAGTTACGTTTATGCCTACCTGATATTCATAAGAAGGTTTCAGGTTGTACATGAGCATCTCCTGGTGGAAGACTTCCAGAATGGAGCCACTCATGGGTGGCACCACCCACACCCAGTCGGCGGGACATCCTCCCCGTAGCTTCTGTTCATTCTCCAGATGCTTCATAAAGGACGTACTGGCCGCATGGTGGTCGGTGATGGTCACTCCACTTGTCTGGGCACGGCAGGCGCAATGGGGAGGGGCAGGGTGTGGGGTAAGGGAGGAAGAGGAGGGTGAGGAAAAGGGGGAAATTGAGGAGGAGTGGAGGTGGATGATGACAGGGAGGGGGATGTGGAGCAAGGGAGGAGGAGGGGAGGAGGAGAGAAGAATGAGGTTAAGGGGAGGATGAGATGAGATGAGATAAGATAAGATGTTCACCCCTAAACATCATGCCCTCGATCCAAAACCCAACTCTTCGACCCCAACAATACTACACTTCCAACCCACATACCCCGAAACCCACGACCCCAATACTCCCAGCCCCAGTCCCCTAGACCCCCATACCCCAGACCCCTAGACCCCCAGATTCCCAGACTTCTAGACCCCAGACCCAGACCCCCATACCCAAGACCTCTAGACCCTCAGATCCCCCGACACCAGGACCCAAATAATACAAGACCCACAGATCCTTACACCCCGACACCCAAAGAGCCTCAGACCCACCTAAACACCAGACACCCAGACCCCGACATCCGGAGCCCCAATACCCTGCTTACCTGGTAGCTATGCAACACAGCAATGTTGACCTCTACAAGGGCTCTGTCCTTCCACAGGGAAGAAGTCTTGCGAGTGTCCAGTCCCATCTTGGCGGCTACAGTCTGGAAATCACATGTAGATGTAGAAATGCTACTACGAGTCATCATATAATATATCAACTGTAGGCATTCTTGTGGTAGTAACTGTTGTGGACCTGCGGCACTATAGACAGCTTTGTACTCCAGTTAGTGCTAGCAACAAAACTTTCCGAGTGCTACAATGCAATTCTCTGCATAATGCAGATTTCGATTCAAGAAATTCGACAATATTCATAGGATCCAGGTGCAGCCATACGATATGAAATATACGTTATTTCACACATACAGACACACACACACACACACACACACACAAATACACACAGAAGCACAGCACACATAAATACACACATACACATATACACATATATTAACACACACACACGAACACACATACATACACACACATACACACACATATGCACAAATATTTCCCCATCCCAAGCAAACACACACACACACACACACACACGTATACACACCTACACATGCGCACACATAATCTCCCTTCCATTCCCCCCACCCACACCCACACACAACACGCGCACAGACGACCCCTTTCCCTCCCCTTCCCTTCCCCGCCATACAAACCCACACCAACACCAACACCACCACCAACACCTATCCACAGACGATCACTATCGATCCATTGAAAATAACGATATCACGGACAAAGGAATATATTACAGGAAACAATTATAGCCTTGCGATCATTGACCACAGAAATGTCCAATTCAGGCGTTCGCACAGATTCTTGTCTGGTGTCCTGATTTGATTGGTCGTAAATTGGTCACCCATCTGCTTGGCCTCAGATATATTCCGCATTGTCTGAAATATATTGCCTTGGTCGATGCTTAATTGAATGACTATCTCTCAGTCTATGGGCCAATATCACCCCTAGATTTTAGTTATTTGTTTTGGGGGTTTTTTTCTTAGAGTTTTATGGCTGTCTTAACTGCTAAGGTCATATTTTAAGCGCCCAGAGGTAAGTAAGATAATAGACTAGATTAAAGAACAGCCCGATTTTGATCCTGCCAGGGACGGTTCATTCAGAAATGGTGTACAAAGATATCCATTGTTTTGTTATCGCATGTAGTGAAATAGAGGACCATGTAGTATAATAGTTTTACGTAATTCTATATATACAGTTTATCCGTCTTTTTTTTTTTTTTTTTTGCTTTTTGTTTTTTAAGAATGGAATTTAGGGCGATTTTCACAACTTCGGCGTTGATTAATTGTTTTCTATTTACTAATCGTCTTTTTTCTGTGTAATGTCAAAGGTATAGCTTCATAGACAATCTAACATGTTATCCATAGAGACAAAACGAGGGCTCATCCAGTCACAGTATACTCAGACCAGGCCAACCACTAAACCGTGCACAGTGTGAGATAGCAGTTTTGCCAGTACTTCATTAAACAATCGTAAAAATGGCGCATCTGGGACAGCAACCCTCGACTTACGGATTGTGATGCCATGGAACCACGACACACAACATCGTGAATGTACGCCTGAACACTTCACTGCGAGCTCTGATTCAAGCCCAACAGCATTACATGCAAAATCTTATAAAGGTACGTGTTCTTATACCAGATAAATAAAATTTCAGTGAACTGACATAATATGCCAAAAGCCTGATTATCTAAAAGGCAAATCGTGAGGGTTTTGGTGACCTTAGCAAAGAAAGGGGTAATGTATCGATATAAGGTGTAGGTTATAAACACTGATGATCGTACCAAAATAATAAAAGGATATTATATATCATTAAGTTATCGATACACGAATCAAGCGTGTATATATCCAACCTGGATCGTCAATCAATTGATACTTCAGACCTACAATGGCAAACGCTTAATAGAAATATAATATCACTGGCACATAAAGAAGGTACAAAATAGAAAGACCCCCCCCCCCTCCTCCCCAAAGAAATAGACAACCATAGGAAGAAAACCAGGAGAAATAGAGAAAGATCAATAGAAATAAAAAGAAAGAGGGCAAAACAAAAAGAGATACAGAGAAACATGCATAAATAGTAGAAAAAGAAAAAAAGAAACAGAAATATTCAAAGAAAAAAGATAGAAAGGGAAAAAGGAAAGACAGAAAGAAAGAATAAGAGAAAAAAGAGAGAGAGAGAGAGAGAGAGCGAGAGAGAGAGAATAAAAAAAGAAAGAAAAAGAGAAAGAACACTGGAATGGATGAAAGAGAAAAAGCAAAAAGGAAGCATGACCAAAAAAACCCAATTTGGAAGTGAACAGACACACAAACACACATACACACATACACATACACACACACACACACACACACAACCACACCCCTCCACACACACACACACACCCCTCCACACACACACACACACACAAACACACACACAACGACTACCCTCCACACACACACACAGACACACACACACAAAAACACAACCACATACACACACACACACACACAAACACACACCCACACACAATTAAACCTTAAACAGTAACAAGTACTGAGCGAGAGCAGAGCAAATAGAAAAAAAATGGAGAAGGAGCAAATAACTCTGATATGATCGAACTAGAGTACAATTGATTACGTGCCATTAATCAGCCAAGGGCAAATCACTCCCTTATCAGAATTCAATATCAGTTGCCACCTGTCCCACACTGTCAACACCTCGACTACTCTCATCCGACGGTCATAGCATAGCATGGCATAACAGGTCTTTTTTTTTACCTAGGGTGATCGCCCTTGTATCCTCACCGTCCAATCCCTACCCTTGACCAAAAGCGCGCGCACACACACATTATCTATCTATCTATCTATCTATCTACCTATCTATCTTCCTATCTATCCATCTATCTATCTATCTATCTATCCATCTACCCATCTATCTATCTATCTATCTATCTATCTATCTATCTACATATCTACCTACCTACCTACCTAGGAACCTATCTAACTATCTATCTAACTATGTACCTATCTATCTATCTATCTACCTATCTATCTACCCATCTATCTATATATCTATCAATCTATGTATCTATGTGTCTATCTATCTCTGTTTGTCTCTGTCTGCCTGTCTTTCTGTCTGTCTCTCTCTCTCTCTCTCTCTCTCTCTCTCTCTCTCTCTCTCTCTCTCTCTCTCTCTTTTCTGTCTTTGTAATACACACACAAACACTAACTCTCTCACACACACGCGCACGTGCACAACTCCTGTTGGCCTCGCTCGTCCATCATTCTTTTTTTTTCTTTCACTCCATACGATAGCATATGGCATGAAAGGTCAAATATCATGAACAGTGCACATTCACAATTTTTATGACAATCATAATAAACAATCATTAATGAGTTAACGAATTTTTAATGCTTTTATTTTGCAATTAATTTATTGAACTCTTTTTTCTTTGAATTTTATACAAAAATAAATATGACTTGCGATAAGCTATTGTAATCGTAGAGCGTCCACCTATAGACAGGAATGTCTGGGGTTCGAATCCCGACGGAGCTATACCTACAAATTTAAAATTGTCATATTAACATTTAAAGATGTCGTGCATGGCTTTGTACTTTATAGTGAACAGGGCAACCCCTTATAAAGCGCTTTGAGCACATTGAGTGGACATTGCGTTGTTTAAAAGTCCAAGTAAATCTCAAGTTAAAACAGGTTGGCTCGGTGGAAGTGAGTGTACGGCCATTATTCAAACCCCCAATCTACAGTTCACTTGGCGGACACTCTTCCAATGAAGCAAAGGAGCTGCTTGTTGTGCGGCGTACACGGCCCATTATGCGATGCCAATGGGTCATCCCTCCACCCCTCCATCTCTCCATCCCTCCATCCCTCCACCTCCTTCCTCTTAACCATGTATCTGGTAAGAAGCTCCATATAATATGCCGTAGAATCCCCTTTCATCCCGTGAGGATTTATCCCCCTTACCACATCCCCCAGTCTCCGCACATTCTTCCACTCCAGCCTTCCCCCACGAACACCCTCTCTCTTCAAAGCAAAGTAAGTCCTTCAAAGCCTAGTGGCCCATGGGTCTGGAGCATATCCCGGTTTCTGAAGCGTGATGCGGCAAAAGAAAATGACAATGATTGCCATTCATATACATATTATATATTAGGAATCTTGTTTGTCGCAGATTACTTTCTCCGACCCAATTCTAGTGAATCGGTACCCATTTCACACCTGGATGACGTGAAACAATTGGAATAAATGTCCTTGCCCAGGGAAAAGGAAGTGACGCGGGTAGGTCATGAACCCGGTGACCCTGGGTTCTGTTCTGCGTCACTACCAGTTCGGCCACTGCTCATCCTTCCCTCAAATCCAAGTGCCAAACACTTCACAGCACTATTTTCTTGAATCGATTGGCTTGGAACAAGGCAGGTCAGAAAGAGAGAAAGAGAGAGAGAGAGAGAGAGAGAGAGAGAGAGAGAGAGGAAGAGAGAGGGGGAGATAAGGCAAATGAAAGAGAGAGTAAACGATACCGCGTTGGTGAGGAATGAAATAAAAAAGGGCAAAACTTGTGATGACAACTGATAACATGAAATTGTAAAGGAGTGAGCACCAATAAACAGCACACTTGTCCTAAAGTAGCATAAGGTTATCTGTGGGGACGGATTTCATTTGCGCTTATTGATGGCTCTCTAAGGTACGGGGCGGACATGACCTTAATGAGCCGAGAGCTTCTGAATTCGCCGAACAAACACATGAAACAGTCACCCACACACACACGCGCGCGCACATACGCACACACGCACACACACAATCATAGTGACACACTGTAACACATGCTAAAACACGCGCCATTATTGAAATACAAGGAAGTGGGTAATTGAAAAAAAAAAAAAAGGGTGGGAGGGGGTCGATGGGTGGAAGGTTGGGGATGGGGGATTTGATTTAAAGGGTGGTAGAGGTGTGAAATGGTGGGTTAGGGGTGTTAGGAAGGAATGGTGCGGATGGGTGGGGGTGGAGGGGGAAAGGGGGGGAGGGGCGTTGTATACTGGATCCCTTAGCACCGTGGCCGATTTTGAAACCAGATTTAAACTCGACAGATATTCGAATCGAATGTCGTGGGGTCTCGCTACTAACTTGATGGATCGGTGTCCATATGCCACTAACTCCGAGCTGCCGCTGTCGGCTGCTTGCTGATTACAGCATTGCACCGAAACGTTAGATAATAATGACGCGGCCTGAGTTAATCTTTAATCAACCCCTCCCTTCCTCACTCCCCAGCTTTACCCCCGCAATGAAATTAAACTTAGAACCGTTGAGTGAAGGCGGTATTTCCAGTACATTACAGTATATCATCGTCATTGCCAGCACCAGCAGCCTTTCCATTCAATGGGTCGGCCACACGCGAATTCTGAATTGGGTCTCAGTAATAGCCTGATTACTGGAAATTGACGAGACAATATAACGCACACACACACACACAGACACACACGCGCGCGCGCACATACCCATACATACGCATTATACCCATACACACACCCATACACACACACATGATATATACACAAACACACACGCACGCGCGCGCACATACACACATACTAGACTCAGGTGCAATAGCAGTAGACTTACACACAGATAGAATCAGAAATGCCCTTTTAAAACGCACACACAAAATCAGGGGGCGGCCATTGGTGTTTTGTTGCTGTATAAAATTAAACGTCCATCCGCCCCCCCCCCCATCCCAATCTTACTGTAATATTGGCACCCCCCCCCCCCCCCACCCCAATCTTACTGTAATCTTGGCGGGTTTCTTAACAATAGAGTGCTGGGATTTATATTGTGGTTTTATTTTCCATTGGCTTGTTTCACATGACACGTAATTGTAGGGAAAAAAAATATCGCACACAACCCCCCCCCCCTCCCCCGCCCCACCTCCTAATTCTTTTTAAAGGTTTTTTTAAGAGCACCTGCAGATTTTATTATTCCATGGATTTTGATCATTCATGACCAGAACGATTTGTCTCGATTAAGCTTCGTTTCAACGAATGTAATCGAAAAAATAGATAAGTTTTGTGTGCTTAGTAAAATACTTTCACCTTTGCCCTAATACGACACTCATCTACCGACACTCTCCGTTGAAAGTGTCAATATGGAAAGTCACTGCTAGGGTTCTGACTGGCGTTATGTAGGATGGTGACTGTGGTTGACTTTGGCGCTATAAAAATGCTACCTCCTGTACCCTTGAACTTTGAAAATTCCACGGGAAAAAAAAAGATTGTATAATTGCGACAGTTTTTGGTAGTCTTGGACGACGTCACACAAAGTTGGTTGGGAGGGGTGAGGGGAGGAAGAGGTGGGAGGGAGAGGGAAGGGGGTGAGAGATATAAATGATGAGGGAGGAAAGGAAAAAGGGAGGGATGGAGGGAGGAGGAGAGAGTAGTATGAGGGAAGGGTGATAGAAGTGATACGGAAAGAAGACAATGGAGGAAAAGGGGTTAGGAGGAAAGGGGGGGGGGGTGTTCGAAAAGACTGGGGGAGATATAATAGGCTAGGCGTAAAAACTGAAGTAGAAAATCAGAGTAAACGTTATGTTTTATATAGCGTCAGTATTTACTAGGTTTACCCGTGGCAGTGTGCTATATAAGAGTTAATTTTTGTTATCATTATTTATATTATTATTAGTATTAATATCATCATTATTATTATTATAATCATTATCATTATTATTATCATTATTATTGTTATCATTATTATTATTTTTATTTTTATTATCATTATCATTTTACTCGTGTTGTCGTCAGTGGGGTTTTCCAATCCTAGAAAAGAAATCCGCCTGTTGGAGGGATCGAACCTAGAACCTTCTGTGCAATAGTCGGACGCTCTACCAACTACGATAATTAGCAGAAATTGGAGAACGAATGGAGGAAGGGAGGGAGGGAGGAATCGGGGAGGCGACGGGGAGGGAAGATGATGAAATGAAAATCGGTAAGCGGTGGAGGAAAGGGGAGGGAAATGGAGGGAAGGGTAGGGAGAGGGAGCAAAGGGGAGGGAGATGGAGAAAATGGGAGGGAGAGGGAGCAAAGGTGAGGAAGATGGAGAAAAGGGAAGGGAGAGGGAACAAAGGGGAG
>JAUEKZ010201903.1:0-11171 GCA_031471865.1 Melibe leonina
GAGAAGAAGAGAGAAGAAGAGAGAAGAAGAGAGAAGAAGAGAGCATTGTGATTAAAGTAATAATGAGGATAGCTTTAGAGCTAGTAACCATAATGCGGCTCTGTGGTCAAGTTAGTAGGCAGTTGGACTTGTGACTGAAAGGTCCCGGGTTCGAATCCGTCATGTGACAGCGCAATGTTGAGTCCTTGGGAAAGGCTCTTAATTTACATTTTCTCAGGTGTAAGATGAGTACCTGGCCATGAACAGTGTTGTCCCTGTCGGAATATATATGTACAAGCGCCTAACAGGCAGCATGTCTCGTCCTGTTCGTTGAATGTTGCTGTTGGCCAGGGACCCCTTGTACTTGTAAAGCGCTATGGGCATGTTTAGAGGATATTGCGCTATATAAAATCTCCAGCTTTTTTTGTTTGTTTAATTGTTCCCTTGTCGTTATATGAAGTTCCTGTTACAGTCAATGAAAGAATGGCCCAATAAGATTTGTTTTAATTTGAAGTAGTTTTGTATGTGTGTTCTCTTCTTTTTCGTATCTATTTCATTAAATTTCCTTAATTAATATCAAACATTATGGGGACATAGAGACGAGCTCCATACTTGACATGACTTTTTGTCGGTTGTGTTACACGTCTGGACACCAACATTCCATCTTACTTTCTGACGTTCCTCTCTATGTGTATCTCTTATGGTTTTTTTTTGGGGGGGGGGGGGGATAACACAGTCAAAAGACCTCTACGGTATGTCTGCCCAATGAAGAGTTCTCAAACTATGATTTTTTTTACTTGTGTTGTTTAAGAAGTTTGAGCCTCACTGAGAGAAGCGCGATTGTTGTACTGCTAGACAAACTTATTAATTATCACTCAACAAATGTTTTGTTCTGCAGTTATTATTGTAATTAACGTTTTGCATTTTCAGTCCTAATTGTGTTCATCAAGAGGAAATGTTTGTCCATGGGATTCGATTCATGTTGGGGGATGTTGTTGTCGTCATTTGATGTTTTATAATTAAATTGAAATGAGCAGACTCTGGTCTTCATTGCATGTGTTAGAAAGGATGTGTGTCTGAAGAAGTTCTTGTAAGACACGCATGTTTAAATGTGGCTGTGGGTTAATTTGTGTTTATTTATTTTTCCCTCTGTTGCCATCAGTTATTGAAATAATTATTTTATTTTAAAGTTTCAGATTTAAAAACTGTGTCGATATTATTAGTTAGCGTGATAAGAATACAGGGCAGGTTTGTGTGTTTGAGTCTCGGTTGATGCAGCTTTTCATTTGTTGGCGGTGTGCTATAAATAGCCGCATCTGGTCACGGAGTGCCCGGTGACGAAGCTCGACGGCGGCTTATGATTGGTCTGTAGTTGCTATAGTACGTTCCATGATTTGGGCGAAGGATTCGAGTGGGGAGGGTATAGCCCCAAACGAAACTGCTACTGCCCAAAATGGGAGATGCAATTCCATTCATCTGAATCCTCTAACACTAACACGTGTGTGTTCTATATTAGAATCAGTGGTGTCTGGCAGTTGAACAATTTTACAGAGTCGTTATCGCTTCAATGGCGACGCCAACTCTCTTCTTTATTTCTCTACTGATATGACCTACGCTGTTTAAATTGTCCCAAAAGTCTCAACAAATGGTCACAAGAATGAGGTTAAATAATCTCCACAGTGATGAAATCCAGACTTTGCTTCATTCAGTATTAAAATAGTCATTCAAACATTCATCATAGACTTTGATTATACACATTTTGATTTTAAAGAAATTGATATTGCCAATGATGTTTGTGAGTGCTGGCATAAATATTGCTGTTTTCGTGAATGCTGGCATAAATGATGCTGTTTTCTGTGAGTGCTGGTATAAATGATGATTTTTTCTGTGAATGCTGGCATAAATGATGCTGTTTTCTTTATAATTGATTTCCATTCTGCTTTAATTTATAGTCAAATGTGTCCTGCCTGATATCGTTGTCTGATATTGATAAATACCATTGCAAACTGTCACCTGATAATTGACAAACCATCGGTTTTACCTGAGGCACTCGTCATGTGTCGTCAGTTGTTTAAAATGCTCCAAGACTCTCCATTCTGTTCATTCCACATTACCTCTGTTTGTTCATCTCTCTCTCTCTCTCTCTCACTCTCTCTCTCTTTTTTTTCTCTCACACTTACTTTCTATCTGAATATAGTCACACACTCAGTGGCTGGTTGGTGAGCATCCTTGGAAGGGCGTTATGTACTTCTTGTTCTTCTCTTTTGGCTTCATTTATCATCATTTTTTAAAGCATTCTCTTCAGTGCTCTCCAAAAAATAAACATGCATACACACCTTTTTTGTATCTGTTAGCTCAGTCTTGGTCCTGTCTGTTGTCCTAACAGACTTGTGGTCATCCCCCATGTTTTGGATGGTGATACTTAACTACAGGGTCACTTGCTATCTAACTAGAAGGACAGAGTACTTGTGTACACAAGGGGGGTTAGAATATTCTGGGTCACTCTGGACCACAATAGTGCTTGATGTAGCTGGTAACCATAGCTCTCCATTGTGATTGTGAAACTGAAAGGTGATATTTTTGTCCACTGTAAATCACCTCTTTGTCTCCTTTTTTGAGAGATGATATTTTCCCCTTGTAAATCATCTCTCTGTGAAACGTCCCTGGCAGGGTCCAAGTCTGGCTATTCTTTTAACTAGCCTTTCATCTTACTTACTCCTGGTCGCTTATATGACCGTAACAGTTGCAAGTGCCCTAAAACTCTCAACAAAGAAACACCAACAAACAAATATTTTGCTCTTGTGTTGTGTCCATAGAATTGTGGGAAGGGAAGTAATTCATGTTGTCAGTGATTGGTCAGAATTGTGGGAAGGGAAGTAATTCATGTTGTCAGTGATTGGTTGGTCATGTAGCTTTGTGGCATTGGTTGAAATTAAAGACATTGTACATGTACATTATGGCTTTCTTCTTCGTCATTACGTATTGTGGTGGTAAAAGTAAAAGAATTGTTATCGACTTGAATGGTAGTCAAAGTCTGGCTGTGTGGGTAGGTGGGGCGGGTAGTTGGGGGGGGGGGGTAGTTGGCGGGCGCCTCTGGTGGGCGATGAAGGCCCGGTGGCCGAACTGGTAGCGACGCAGCACAGACCTCTGTCTGGGGGTTCCGGGTTCGATTCCTACCAGGGCCTCTCCGGGTTTTCCTTGGATAAGGAAACTGACTCCAATTACCTCACCCCACCCAGGTGTACAATAGGTACCAATCCACAATTTGGGTTGGGGAAAGTAATCTGCGATAGAACGGCGATCTGCCTGATCTCAGGCTTCTGTCATATGTCAGTTCACTGAAATCTGATTTATCTGGTATAAGAACTCGTACATTTTAAAGATTTTGCATATAATTCAGTTGGGCTTGAATCAGACCTCGCAGTGAAAGGGTTAAGAGTTTGAAAGCTCTTTCAACCGTGAAGGTAATATTATCGCCCAGGGTGTAGTAGTAGTAAGAAAGAAGATCGGTCGGTTGAATGAACAGCCTGACTCTGGACAGGGATATTTGACAGAGGGATGAATTACCGGGTAACAAAATATCATCTCTCACACCCACACACACAAAGTGGAGAAGAACAAACAAACAAACAGACCCAAACACCTTTATAACTCTTTCATAGCATGGTCTGATTCTAACCTGATTCGAACCGAAGTAAATACATATTGAAACAATCTTGGAAATGAACGTGGTCTTATACCAGACATATCAAATTTACCTGGTATGATACCAGGTATATCTAGAAGATTTGGTGTACTTGCCATTGAGAGGGTGAACAAACGTTTGGAAATAACACAAACGTATTGATTTATTCTGAGCCAAGGTGGAGTAGTCCTTGTTCTGAGCGTAAACAAAACCGCGACAAATGAAAAACATAGAACAAGAAAGAAACGACCAAATTCCAAACAAAGCCAGCAACAACGTGTGTGTTCCACAAGGTAATGGTGGGTGGGTGTAGTTTATTCAACACAGTCACAGTGTGTAGTGTGTAGCTATTCAAGGAAGCATGGGGGAAAGATACACATTGTATGGAAATCATAGTGGGTATTTGTATAATGTAATATAATATAATATAATTCAATACATTTCTGATATAAAATGTGATTAGGTGGAATGGTAACAATTTATATAAACATGATACGTTATATTATTGTAACTGATATACGATATGTGTGCGTAGTAGAAGTAGAACTGCCCTGGTGTATTATCATGTATGAGTTACAAATAATACATCATTCACTTGGATTGAATTGTGTATGTGTGTCATATATTACATGTCTCATACATAATACATTGAATATAACAAAACTGTTATAAGTAGTATCGTAACAAAGCAAATAACCCACGCAAACAATATATTATATAAAAACTCTAACTTCTTTAAAAACAACAACCTCCTCTCCCCCCCCCCTAACTAACGACCTCCCCCACCCTTCCCCCAATGCAGCCCAAACATGCACACCACACTTTCTGCCATTCGGTGTACAGTGTACAGTGGTACAGTAGTACAGTAGTGTTTTCTATTTCCGTCTCGATCTGTGCTCATCTCATACTCTGACGTCACATTTGAAGGCTACAGGGGAAGAACGATCAGAGTCACATTTGGGTATTTTAACCCTTTCACAGCTAGGTCTGATTCTGGCCCAACTGAAATATGCAAAATCTTGAAAATGTATGTGTTCTTATACCAGATAAATAGAGTTCTGCAAACTGACATATGCCAAAAGTCTGAATTTCAGTTTACTGAAATCTGATTTATCCGGTATGAGAACAGGCAAATCGTCAAGATTTTAGTGTCTTCAGCAGTGAAAGGGTCAAGAGCGTTTATTCTGAATGGGTTAATTATATCCAATATTTTCCCCTCCTTCAGATATCATTTGTAAAAAATATATGTGTCCAGAGTTATGCAAAGTTTTTTAAAGCCTTCTACAATCGAAGAATGAGTGTTTTGAAATTTAAAAAGTTTGTTTTCTCAAAATCAGGAAAGTGTGACTCTGATCGTTTTCCCCCTGTAGCCTTCATATCCTGCCAGACGTCTAGAGATCCAGCGCACCCAAGGACGAACAAAGACGTGTTGAACACAAACACAAACACCTCGATGAGGATATCGTAGTACTAGACAAGTAAACACGATATCATAGAGACAAAACTCCTGTTAGAGAAAAGGTGATGAAAATAGAACTGCCTCTCATGTCTTTCATCCCGACTAAAACTAGAGGGTCTAGATGTCCCCAAAATGTACCATGTAAATATTGAAACCAATTTTAAATTTCTGGAGGAGTCAAAAAATGGTGCCACAAAAATTTACATTCATGGATTTTTGGGGTTGGCAGGTGTTTTTTATTCATTGATTCATTGCCAGTCTGTAATCTGTTTTTATGCATCTCAGTGTACTTGAAAGGACTCGTGTATCTAAAATTGTCAAGTAGCAATATCGATATAATGACCATGAATTCCCAATCTACGTCATTATTATTTCTATTATGCCATGACATGCAAAAATTGTCGATCTAAGATAATCAGCTTTTAAAACAAAATAAAGATGAAATATACAAATAAGAATTTACGAAAAATAAACATTAAATGTTAACTTTCTTTAATTATAATGGAGACGTGTGCATTCATTTGCTTAGAGTTAGAGCCAAGTGGTGCCAATGAACAGTGATGCTACATGAGACAAGGTGTCCCTATTTCTTTGAAAGATGATACCCCCCCCCCCCCCCCGTAAATCACCTTTATGTAAAACGTGCCTCAATGACAGGGTCAGACTGACAGTTAAGTTAAAGTTAAAGTGGAGGCTTATATAGCGCTGGTATCTACGAATTGTGCTAATCGCGCTTCACACTTTTTACTTTCTCCGGCCAACAGCAAACATTGAAACACATAGGACAATAACTTAATAGGTTAATAGCTTTCCCTATTATTTTTTTTATTGACATTGTAAGTCTATTAATTTCTTGTACTGTAAAGCGCATAGAGCATATGAACCACGGGGTAGGGCGCTATATTAATTATATTTACTATTATTATTATAATTAATAAACAAAGTAACGAATCTATGCATTGATGAATGCCCAAACGACGGTTGAATTTTCTTTTGTACGAAACGAAACTAACCCGACCCACTTGTATAAAGTAGCAAAGAGGTTAGCTCCCTTGATTTTGTGCGTGTAGTCTATTATTAGCTCTATGTAAAATAGAGACAGCAATAAAATGACTGACGGCATTCAGTGACGAAACAAAAAGAGATTCAGAAAGACAAATGGAGGCAAAATGGAATGTGAAAGATGTTCGGATGGCTTGACAAGTTGTCACCAATCCGGGTAAGACTGGGACCGCCAACACAACAAACGTAGACACAGTTTGATAAGAACGTTTGGATTGGGGTGTCCGTGTAAAGTGTAAGCCATGTTACGTCATGAGGTGAAGTGGAGACATGTTGATGTGGAGTCAATAATATATTATAAATTAAAAAAGATATATTTGATCAAATATGAATTGTACAATTTCATTTACCAAATGACAAATGAGACTGAGCCATCAATTAAATGAGACTGAGCCATCAATCAAATGAGACTGAGCCATCAATCAAATGAGACTGAGCCATCAATTAAATGAGACTGAGCCATCAATTAAATGAGACTGAGCCATCAATTAAATGAGACTGAGCCATCAATTTAATGAGACTGAGCCATCAATCAAATGAGACTGAGCCATCAATTAAATGAGACTGAGCCATCAATTAAATGAGACTGAGCCATCAATAAAATGAGACTGAGCCATCAATTAAATGAGACTGAGCCATCAATTCAATGAGACTGAGCCATCAATAAAATGAGACTGAGCTATCAATCAAATGAGACTGAGCCATCAATCAAATGAGACTGAGCCATCAATTAAATGAGACTGAGCCATCAATCAAATGAGACTGAGCCATCAATCAAATGAGACTGAGCCATCAATTATGTCATGAATATTATGCAATTATTTTTGTCGTGAAGTAGTAGAGAGAAGCATAGCACCTGGCAAGTTGATCATCTTTCTCATCCATCTTCTTTAACCCTTTCACAGCCAGGTCCGACTCGAATCAAACAGAATATACAAAATGATCAAGATTTGCCTGTTCTTTTACCAGATAAACACGATTTGAGTGAACTGACATGAATATGCCTGAAGAATGAATTTCAGGGTTTTGGCATACTATGTCAGTCCACTGAAATCTGATTTATCTGGTACAAGAACAGGCAAATCTTTAAGATTTTGGTGTCCTTAGCAGTGAAAGGGTTAAAAACCTTGCGTAACAAAACAAAATATCCAGTTGTTGAATGGACAAGAGTAGTAGCAGCATGGGAATAAATCCAATGTTGTCAGCTTTTTCTTTCCAGCAGATTCAACAAAAGTTCATCACAAAATGTCCGATATTTTCACCAACAACTCATCTTTCACAAACATCCGCTTTTCTCACAATGAAAATAAATAAATACTCAAAATCGATAATTGGTAAAACTCCTAGGTATCGATCACCAATCTCATCCATCCCATTCGTCTGTCCGGCTCTCACGGAGAAAGCCGGATGTTCCACTCGCGGCGAGAATCCAAATTAATCACCCATTTCACTCACACATCGTCCTGTCTCTCACGGTGAAAACACGTTTAATGCACCGTCACCCCGCGTTCATTATCTTCCAACAGGTAGAAGTCTATGGAGGTGTAGAGAGTCTACATCCGTATCCGGTTCAGAATTGCTCCCCGTTCGTGTCCCTGACGGCGTGCACCGTGTAGCGTCGAGGGTCCCCGTGCGCAGACAGGCTGGTGAGAGAACCGTGTCGGGCCATGGACCGGCGCACGAACTGGGGCCTGGGGTAGGTATCCTCGATGGATCGCTGCACGGTCAACGACTGCGAGTGCCTCCGCCCGTTCTCCTTCTCCAAGCCCGCGGGGAACTGTCGCAGTGACGAGAACCGCCTGGGCCGGCTGGCGATGGACGCCGTGTCGAATTTGACCATCAGGCTGTTGCGTTTGGAGGCGCTGGGTGTGTACATGGATTTCTCGTGGATGGAGCCCATGGTGGACAGCCTTCGGTCATTGGACAGCCGGTCAGCCAGCTGCTTGTGGTCAAGGTAGGCCATGTCTTTGTCGTCGTGCTGGGTGGAAGCCACCACGAGCTGCTCGCCGCCTCCCGGTGCCGGACTCAAGTCTGTCTCGCCTCGGACGGAGTGGAGGAAGGAGGTTTCCGGGGTGACGCTGCTATGTTTGAGAATCCCGTTGTGTTTTCTCACGGACCCCGTGGAGGTGGCGATGGGGTCGATCTCGTTCCCGTTGATGTCTCCGTTCGACTGGTGCTTCTCCTTGAAGATTTCGTTGAGTTGCCTGTTGGCGTTGTGAGCGCTCCTGTCTCGAAGACTCCACTTCCCGATGTCCAACTGGCTGCGTGGCCTGGGCGTGCCGTCCTTCCGGTGCTGGTTGAGAGTGTTCACCACGGACACCGCCTGGTCCTCCGTGTCGCATTTGAGTGCGATGATTTTGTACTTGGTGGTCTCCCCTCCCAGGAAGACCATGACCAGCTGGTCGTGTGCCCCGTTCCTGATGACGTTCTTTATGTCCTCGTGACGGTACACTTCCACCACGTCACTCTTGAACAGCCTGGCCTTAGTGATCGTCATGCCCTTGGCACTGAATGTGGCCTTGACCCTTTTGCCCTTTTCAGCGTGAGCGTGGGCGGCGATATTTCGAAGAATTTCGTCTGAAAAACGGGCCTCGCGCCACACACCGACGTAATCCACTTTCATCTTCTCAAACTACGTGTCCGGGACGTCTTTATTTCAATAGAAATGAAAACAATAAAAGCACAACTAAAACAAAAAATAAAACCACAAATAAAAGCACAGTATGTTTGAATACTACGAGGTTTGAAACTGCAACAAGTACACAATCTTAGAACATCCTTTCGTGGTTGCTAACGGCTGGCTTGGTCATTCATTTTACCTGAAACAGAAAGAAAAAGAAAGTTGTTCACTGTGATTGTTATGAATGAATTATATAAATTCTTCCTTACAGACTTGTGGTGAGGAGGGTTTGGGAAATGTATTTGATTGTTTTGGTTTGTCCTCGGGTTGTGGTGAGCTGTTTATTTGTCAGTTCCATGCGTTGTTTGAAAAAGGCTGATGGATTTGGCAACCCGTGGTGGGGTGTGTTGAGTTTCATTCTAATGTGTTGACTTAATGGCGTTGGTAGATAGTTTCTTTTTGTTTTTGTTGTTGAGAGGGTGTGTCTGGTGTGTGATGGGTTTTCAATGTATGTGTTCAGAAATATCCCAGGACAGAAATATTTGAATCCTTCATCAAGACTTCAAAGCAAGCAGAACAACAAAGACATCAACAACAACAACAACAAAATCTTTATGACGTAGCCACCCAATCTGTCACATTCACTGTGTGAAATCTTCATGATCAATTTATGTTGGATTTGATTTGTTTTGCCAGACAAAGCATTTGTTTATTTATACCATCGACTGTCACCACGTGACATCAATCACATTCGTTCACAACGTGCATGTAAACGAAACTAGCTTTATGCAGCGTGCATTTATCCGTTGTTTACTAGCACACTGAGAAAGTGGTGATTTCTTTTTGGCTTCATTTCTATGACCCGTCACTTTTCACCCACCTGTCCCGTCCTGAGAAACGTTTCCCTCACAGTTGGTCACTTTCCCTTCCCCTTTCCCCTTCCCCTTATCCCTTTCCCCTTCCCCTTTTCCCTTCCCCATCCTGTTCCCCTTCCCCTTCCCTTCCCTTCCCTTCCCCCTTCCCCTCCCCCTTTCCCCGTTCCCCTCGTCTCCGTCTCCCAAACCATTACACAACTGCTGGAAAACAAAACACTTGCATCGTTGGCCTGGACATTGCCCCCTACAACTTTCGCCTCATTTCCTTACTCCTCCTCCTGGTCCTCCCAGCTCTCTCTCTCTCCCTCTCTTTCTTTTTGTCCTCACCCCCCCCTCTCCTCTCTCTCGCTCTCTCTCTCTCTCTCCCTCTCTCTCGCTCTCTCTCTCTCTCTCTCTCTCTCTCTCCCAAAAATGTAAATCACCTGAACGGTATATTATGGTCTTAATTTGTCAAGGAGGTGAATGGTAAGCAGGCAGGTGGGCAGATAGTCAAACAGGTGGGATATAGACTCAGGGCTCCTCGCTAGACAGGCTGGTGGGGAGGCAAAAAGGTGTGTGTCTGTAAATAGTTAGGTAGGTAGGTAGGTAGGTAGACACGTAGCCAGATAAGTAGACAGGTAGGTAGGTAGGTAGGTAGGTAAAACTGTCTGTGGACGGGTATGTGGGTGGGTAGCTGGGTAGGTGGATATGATGTGTCTAGGCAGACAGGTCGTTACAGAGGTGGGTAGATCTGTTAGAACGAGTACTAGGGTATATAAGTAGGCAGGTGGGAAGGATGTCTGTCTGTCTGTCTGTCTGTATTCAATCACTCATGTATTTCCTACGGATCAACAGGTTAGTCTGAGTGCGTGCGTGTATCTATGTGTATATATGTGTGTGCGTGCGTGTATCTATGTGTGTGTATATATGTGTGTGCGTGCGTGTATGTATGTGTATGTGTGTATGTTTGTATGTGTGTGTGTATATGTGTGTGTATGTGTGTATGTGTATGTATGTGTGTGTATGTGTGTATGTATGTGTGTGTGTGACTGGATGGATTAGTGACTGGATGTATTAGTGAATGGATGGATTCATAACTGGATGGTTGGGTGAATGGATGGATGAATAGATAGATTATGAACTAGATGGGTAAACGGATGGATGTATGGATTAGTGAATGGATGGCTGACTGGATGGATGTATGGATTAGTGAAAGGATGGATGACTGGATGGATATATGGATTAGTGAAAGGATGGATGACTGGATGGATATATGGATTAGTGAAAGGATGGATGACTGGATGGATATATGGATTAGTGAAAGGATGGATGACTGGATGGATGTATAGATTAGTGAAAGGATGGATGACTGGATGGATGTATGGATTAGTGAAAGGATGGATGACTGGATGGATATATAGATTAGTGAATGGAGGGATGACTGGATGGATGTATAGATTAGTGAAAGGATGGATGACTGGATGGATGTATAGATTAGTGAAAGGATGGATG
>JAUEKZ010201914.1:0-11170 GCA_031471865.1 Melibe leonina
AAATTGTGCACAGAGGGTGCATTTTTCGATTCGTATTGTAAATTGTTCCATGTTTTAAAGTACAGTAGTCTGTTGATATGATTATGAAAAAAGGAATTCTAAGTTTAAAGCTGATATCATAATGTGCTACCAAAGTATCAACTCTGATAAAGAAAAATTACAAGTGACAGCCTCAGACCACTTGAAAATTTGCTGAAAATATCAGTCTGGTGTTTTGTGTTGGGTTTTTTTTTTTATCATTTCAACACCTTAAAAAACGCATTTTATATCAGGTGGAGCTCTCCATAGATGTTAATGGGCTGCCACAAAGAGATAAAGCGAGGGCTTACTTGAATAGTTTACCCTATCACAGCATACTGGCAATAGACCTTCGAATTCAAACAACCGTCTTCGAGTGGACGATAATGATATGATTAAAATGCCTTTTCAAAAACTGCGTAGGGAGACTGAACGGGGCTCGAACCTGCCATTCTAAGGTTTGAAGTCCACCGCTTTAACTTTAATCGTTTTATCACCTACTCAATTATTTATATCTACATTGTGAAAGAAAATGCCACCATCAATTGGACCTCTTGATGTCTATACTCTATTTTCACCGAAGCCGTACCGGTTTCCACACTGTGTTATGAACTGTTTAGCTTGGACCTTCCTTAAATTGGTGCCAGCCCAGTAACGAAAAACAAACATATCAAGCACTGCTTTGTCCATTATTTTAATCACTGTGTCCGCATGTACTCATCTAACTGTTCTAAAAAAATGAGTAACAAGAAGAAAATATCAAATTTTGAATTCAAGTGTTTGCAGTAGAAACGAGGTTAATGAAATATCATTGGCGTATGGGAATCGAACCCACTACCCCTTGACCCTGAATCATCGTTAACATTCAATTCATAAAATGTAATTTTCATTTTAGAAGGACCCTCCCTAATATAAAAATCCAATTCTAATCTACATTACTTCGTTTGTTGTTGTTGGGTCTTCTTTTGTTTATTGAGTTTTAGGGCACTTGCAACTGCTATGGTCATATAAGCGCCCATTACTTCAAACTTTTTATTTTAAAAAAACAATTAAAGTCAACCTCTTAAACTCTTTATATCTTCCAGCACGGTCATAATGGTAACTCACTCCCTGCCCAGGTGCTCATATTTGGAGTCAGGCAGTCCAAGTGACCGGCCTACTAGGTCACGCTGTCCACTTGCCAAAAGGAACAATAAGCAAATAATGACTCATATCGGGAAATATCTTGACCGCTGGCTAAAGCCCCAATTGAGGAGGTTCCTCCCCAGGTGAAATTGATTTCTTATATTATTAATTATCTATTGTATCATCAAACGTCCAGACAACATTCACAAAATCGAACGAAAAACCAGAGCACACGATGTAAAATTATCAACGCCGTCCTCAAAAACAAATGCTCCCCATTGTGCATTTTTTCCATCTATAGTTCGTGTGTAGAATGACTTGCCTTCAGACAACAGAGATTGACCCTGCGGAGACCTTTAGGAAAAGTGTTGAATATTGTTGAGGGTTTTTTTCTCTATCCGATAAGCATATGAGTTAGTGTGAGAGGGCGGTGACTGTGAACATTAGAAAGTAAAAACTGTAAATCTGAGAAAGATTGAAATGTAAACGGTGCACCGATCCTCGACCATACGGGGCATGCACAGAACCAACGAAGAAGAAGAAGAAGAAGAAGAAGAAGACACCTCTAAATTATTCCAGTTTGGACATTCATTTTCAAATCATAAGCAAACAGATTATCAAAATTACTTCGCTCAATGTTTCATTCTCGATTTAATAGAAACCTAATAAATGTCATTACTAACTCTTTAATCTCTGAAAATGTTTTGATGTTTTGTCTGAACTGTAACATCTATTTACGTTCAAAGGTGGATAAAATTGAGCCTTGCTGAGCTACACGCCACTCCATGAGAAAACTAATGAAGGATCAAATCTCTTAAAGTCCAGACCAGATTGTCTTTATTTATATTCAGAATCCTGTTATTTGCTGCCGGACTCGGCAGATGAGCTGTCCGCTTCCCACACATCTACTAGGGTCAAGTTTTATTGAAACCTTTCGTAGGCATAGAGTAAGACAAATTGAATTTTAAAAATTATTAACATTTATATCAAATGTTGTTGTTGACTGATGGTCACCTACAAATTGAATTATTATGCAAACAAATGACATTTACTTTTCAATTTCCCCTTGCAATCATTCAATTTATTACTTTGTGTACAATCCCCCGTGACGTTGCAGACAGATTAATGTCTTCGATGTGAACACTGTGGCTCAAGTGAATAATGGGGCTCTATTTCCTCGAAGATTAAATCTTCGTGCCAGCGGGTGTCAACAGGGCGTTTTTGGAGTTGAAAATTCAACAACAAAAAAGAACAATCATGAATATGAATTAAAAAAATAAAAATATCCTGGCCACAATTTAAGGCATACACCCCGAGTACAAATCTGTTTTTAAAGGAATATTCACTCAGCAATCCCTGAATTGCCATAGAGAAGTTTTTAAAAATTGAATTACTTAATTATTAAATTCCCAAATCCTGGAATTTTTCCCCTCGCAGAATTGTGTGTACACGGCCTGTCGGAAAGGAATACGTGGACAGGCCGGGTGTTGGCCGTAGCGGTGTGGCCTTCATTGGATAAAGTGCCTTACCGAACTCTCTCCCTCCCTTTCGCGCGCTCTCTCTCTCTCTCTCTCTCTCTCTATTTCTCTCTCTTTCTCTCTCCCTCTCTCTCTCTCTTTCTCTCTCTCTTTCTCTCTCTCTCTCTCTTTCTTTCTTTCTCTCTCTCTTTCTTTCTATTTCTTTCTCTCTCTCTCTTTCTTTCTTTCTTTCTCTCTCTCTCTCTTTCTCTCTCTCTCTTTTTTTCTCTTTTTTCTCTCTCTTTCTCTCTCTTCGCCCCCTCCTCCCTCTCTCTCTCTATCTCTCTCTATCTCTTGTTTGTTGTTTGTTTGTTTATTGATAGTTTTAGGGCACTCTCTCTCTCTCTTTCACTCTTTCTCTCTCACCTCCCCCTCACTCTATCTCTCTCTTCCTCGATCTATCTGTCTATCTCTTTCTTTCTCTATATCTCTATTTTTTCTATCTATATATATCTATATATATATCTGTTCCCTTTGTCTATGTTACGAGATGCTTGATATAGTTCTTTGTCATTCATGATACCCCCTTGAACTCTGTTTTTCTAGGCCAGGACTACTGATATGTGTTATAGTTAGGTCATTCATTGATCCTGGGGTACTGACATCTCTAAGCTATGTTGATGACTGTCGAAATCCCCTTTGTCTGGAGCGTCATTACAGCAGATTATATAACGACTCGACAACCTATTGTTTGTATTAGATCAAATCTCATAGCTGATGACAAACATGCATGGAATTAAACATATGATGATGGGTGGAGGGAGACATCCATTTTTTCCACGAGAGGAAAGGGTTAACCCTTGCACTGATAAGGACACCAAAATCGTAAAGGTTTGGTTGTTCATATACCAGATAAATCAGATTTCAGTGGACTGACATATGCCAAAAGCTGAGATACAGACTTTTGGCATATGTCCGTTCACTGATATCTGATTTATCTGCTATAAAAATACACACATTTTCAAGATTTTGCATCACATTCAGTTGGGCTAGAATCAGACCTCGCTGTGAAAGGCATGATCCACATGTATTGGACTTCCGGTTACATTTATCATCAAGGAGGAGCCAGTGTTAGTTACCTTGTTTGCTAACATCGCAGTAATGCCCATCTTACTCTTTTATTGATGGAATAAAGCCAAAGGTATCACTGTGACATTAATTACCTTGTTTGCTAACATCGCAGTAATGTCCATCCTACTCTTTTATTGATGGAATAAAGCCAAAGGTATCACTGTGACATTAATTACCTTGTTTGCTAAATCGCAGTAATGTCCATCCTACTCTTTTATTCATGGAATTAAGCCAAAGGTATCACTGTGACAATGCAAAATGTCCTTCATCTTTTGACGGAAATAAAAACATAAATAGAGGAACCAAAAATAAAAGATTAGGTTGGTGGAATATTATATTTTTTTAATTCATACGACATAGACCTCTACTACTCTTGGTTTTTTATTCTTTACTCTACCCTTTCACTTCATCTTCGCCCAAACTTAAACTATTATCCGCGCTCAGCATGGATTATTTTTGTCGGACTTTTTCAAACACATGAGAGAGACGACAATCTTTTCGATATCTCGGTATGTGGTATGTGACTCGATTTGAAATCTTGATGCCCTTCCTTTGAATACAGCCAATCCTTTTATTTTTGTTCTTTTATATATATAATAATAATGATAATAATAATATATTTGTCCCAAAGGGGAAATTCTGTTTACAATTGCAATCACAGTCGGTATAAACTAAATAATGCATGGTGAATACATTTGTCCCGTATTCTATTTGGGTGGTTTTGAGAATATTATTCAAGATTTTCGAAATGTATCTTGTATATCCTTGTCTATAAAAATGAAGAGGGGAAAGGAGTAAAGTGGGGAGGGGGGGTGCGATTCCCTAGAACGGCTATTACTCGGTAAAAACTAGAAACTCGATAAAGGAGGTTTTGGACACAAATACTAAAATGTCATGACGGCAAAATAGCGGGCTATTCTAGTACAATTGATAATGTTGATAAGAACATATACATAAGAACGAAATCATCCTCCATCCAACCTCACCCGCCTTTTCTTCCAGTTTAACCCTTTCACTGCTAAAGACTCCAAAATATTCAAGACATGCCCATTCTTATGCCAGATAAATCAGATTTCAGTGAACTGGCATATGCCAAAAGCCTGATAATCAGGCACGTACATTTTCAAGATTTTCCATATTTCAGTTGGGTTAGAATCAGACCTCGCTGCGAAAGGGTTAACAAGAAGAGTTTTATCTCCTGCTTTACTTTGTTTCCTTGTCACGTTGTTCTCTCCCTCTCTCGCACTCACTTTATCTGTCACTGTCTCTATCTCTCCATCTCTCTCCATCCCTCTCTCTTTCTCACTCTCTTCTTTTCTCTTTCCCTTTCTCTCTCCCTCTCTCCTATTTCCCTCTATCACTCTCTTTTCTTTCTTGTCCTTCCACTCTCTCCCTCTCTCCGTTTCACTCTTCCACCCCCCCCCCCATCTCTCTCTGTCTCTACCACGTTCCCTCCATTCATCCATCTCTCTCTCCTCCTTTTTATCCTCTCTCGACCCCCTCCAACACACACAAACACACACATACACACAATTCAAACCCAAGAAGTTGAATCGAAAATGTTTTGTACGTGTGTCTGGTTGCATCTCTGCATGCAGTGTTATAGTTTTACGACATAACATATGCAGCAGATAGATTCAACCTAACACAATATGGTTTATTTGGACACCTCTATCCACCTTGTGTGTCGTGGTGCCCCAGAACTCCCAATAAACACCCACGCACACCCGCATTGAAAGCAGCTATGTCAGCGTTTCTAGTGGCTTACAGATCCCGTCCAGTGTCTGTAATGCAGGTCTGCTATTCAAGGGTTTTTATTGTCGCAAATGTTGCTGCTGCTGGCATGGTCATCGTCGTCGTTCCAACTGTTGTTTTTAAATTACAACGAAAGACAAAATGTCACAGCTAATAAATACCAAGACAAAATTAATAGGATCGTAAAAAAGCTCACTTACAATGGTGGAAATCATGTCTATTTAAGGAGAGTTTTGTGATGGAGTCTGAGGCACCCTGTCATGGTAGTCAGCCATCCATATTGCAAGGGAGATAATATGCAGTATCGTTTTGGGGTTTCAGGCGTTTGTCATCATTACCATAGGTTTTGCAAATAATGATGACGCCATGTCCAACATAAACTTACCACCCAAATCTGCAGCTAACTTTATGGGCTTGTATCTAAACACATAGCCGCCATTTTCATTGGTCTTCTCCATCAGTTTGTGGATGAGGAATAGATGACATTGTCCAGGGTTTATCAGCTGCTACATTTTCAACGTGACATGGCAGTCTAGAAGATATCTCCGAAAGAAAAAAACCCATTAAAAAATGTAAGATTTTTGAAAAAAAACCCTGTCAAAAGTTCAAACGACAAAACAATAAAAAGAAATATATTACTTTTTTAAACAAGATGGTTATACTGGTCGATAATTCATTCATCTGGTTATATACTTTGCTTGCCTGGCTATCATAAACATCATATAATTTTATCTTGTACAATAATGTGTGTATGGAGAGGGTGGGGGTATAAAATGAACGTCGGGTCACGTTATGATAAAAAAAAACGTGGCGAATTAATGGCACGATAATAGTATTTGGTTTGCAGCTAGACTCTATGCCATATCAAAAATGATAATAAAGTCTATAGGCAGTATGAGTATGGAAGAGCGTCGAAATTATCCTGAAGCCAACATCAAAGTAAGAGGAAGAACAGCAGGATGTCGAGAAGGATCTGAGGGTCAGTCCTGAATTGAGAGGCTTCAGGTGTGGAATTGATCTGGTTATCTCCCTTGTTGGTTTTTTGTTTGTTTTAGTTATTCCCCCTGTTTTTAAAGTCTGTAGTGCAAGTAGTTAGAGTGACTCAGTCAGAATGACCACAACCAAAATGATAGATGATTACACGGCGGTGGCATCATGAATGTTGATGAAGATGAAAAGATGAATTATATCTATAAAATGGAAGGCAGGAAGAAGAGAGGAAAGACGGAGATTTCAAATGAGGGGCTTAGTACAGGAAGTATCAGAGACCGCCATCACTGGAGCTTAAGGGAAGGGAAGTAATTAAAGGGGGAAATCTCCCCGACTTAGTAGACTGTAGTGTCAAGCATTTTGTGCATCATTTCGTCCATTCGAGATGAATGATTTGTAAATACTGCTTACTAGATATTGCGGTGAGTTGGTTGGTATTGTATTTGTGTGTGCTTTAAAAAAACAAACATTTTTTTTGGGGGGGGGGGGGGTATTTTTTTCTGAAGGAAAATCAAACATCAAACAAGGCTTAAATAAATGCGTAGTAAAGTATACTACTCGGTCAAAACGGCTTTAAGAGAACTACAAATGTTCATAAAAAGTAATCTCGCAACATTTTAGAGGATTGGTATTGATAGAAAATACTCAACTGTAAAAAAAAAAAAAAAAAAAAAAATGTTCTACAATATGTTATTGAAAATGTAAGCTATAGTAAATTCAGTATTTTAAATTTCTGCTTCCCCCATTTCTGGTTGTTCACATTGTTGACAAAACAATATCATTCTTTTCTTTCCATGAGATCAAAGAAGCTTAGGTGTCACCATATTTGTCTTCACTAGAACATTTTGAATAAACCAAAACGAGTCCTGAAAAAAAAAAATCTTTATATTATTTTCATACTTAAAATAATATAAAACTATACTGTATGTAAATTTTGTATTTATAATAATCATAATCATAAAATGATATTGATGATGATAATAATAATAATTTCAGTGAAATTTATAATCATGATAATAATAGATAAAATATCATTTTCCGTTTTAAACCCCGCTGTTTTAAACAAGCTCTGAGTAACCATTAATCTAACTGTTTTGCTCGTCTTGTACCAGAGAAGCGTTCTCGGATATTATTTTATATCCATTCGACAAAGTAACTGATGAAAAACAATTAAAATACGAGGGGTGAGGTTCCTGGTAGGTGTAAATCTCTATTTTCTGAGAATGACATATTATCATATGTCCATTTATTAATCAGCTTTCTGTCAGGGGGTCTCTCCATGGGTGATTGAAAAACATCCAACATAGATCATTCAACGATCTTCATATAAAACAATAGTTTGCTTTCATCTCCCAGTGTTAGATTGAGGTCAAGAAGATCTGGTGAGGATATACAATAAGATAGTTACTAGACAAATAGTCAGATCTCTACAAAATCACAAAAGTAAATTTCTCCTTTCCGCTCTCAGGATGTATCATATCAGTTCTGCATTTTTTAAGCCAAATTTTTTCCTTTATCTTGACCGACTAGAAACACATTGGCTAAATAATCATTAGAACAATAGAGATATTGAAAAAAAATGTACTCTTCCATGGGGATAAAAAACAAGTCTGGAACCGGGACTAGAAATTAATGAAATAAGGAAGACCAAGTTATGAATGTAGTCGGCACCGTCAATAAAGAGAAAGCGTCCATCTATGAACCGCTTGGTCTTTTGTTTGAACCCAGGTCGCGTCATACCTCAGACGTAAAAAATCGGTATTTTAGCAGCTGTTTTGTCAGGCGCTTAGGATTATGGAAACAGTGCTGAACAGGTTGGCCTGGTGCCAGCATTCTGTGACTGAATGATATATCCAAGAGGGTCATCCGTTTATCTCTGGCTATGGGGCAGCACGTTGATTTGGCCAGAGAGCTCCGCCTTTCATATAACATGAATTGTGCTTAAACCTCTCAACGCTATGGCTATTTCTAAAACTACTAGCTAGACATCAAAGTCTTCAAGATTAAAATTCAGGCTTTTGGCATATGTCAGTTCACCGAAATTTGATTTATCTAGTATAAGAACGTGTACGTTTTTCAAACGTTGCATATTATTCCAGTACTGTTAAAATCAGACCTCGCTGTGCACGGGTTAAAAGAGTGTATAGCACGCACAGTCCAACCAAAGCTGGCTGGACAGTTATAAAGTGTAGCCCGATAATAAGAAACCAAGGAAAAAAGCGAAGAATAATATTAAGAAAAAAAGTTGAAAGCGTGACTTCACAAAGTGGATTCGATCAAACCCGGGACCTGTCACGGCACCCAAAGCTTATCCACTTGGCCATCCGATACCATTAAGCTAACAGCCGCTGACTTGCACTCTACTCACTTTTGACGACAACACCAAAATGTCGTGCCTAGCAGTGCCCTGAGGTGAAACAAATTCCCATACTTTTATGACAACCGGCTACAAAGTTTTCTGGCCGGATGTTTTCATATGTTTAGGGGGAACTTAAGATTGCTTTTTGTTTGTTTTTATATGGGTTTTTCTGGGTTTTTTCGGGGTTTTGTTTTTTGTTTGTTTGTTGTTGGTTTTTTTTTACTGCGTTTTAATAAGAATTGGGATAAAGGAGGACACTAAGTTCTATGAAGTCAAAAAGATGCAAGTCTACCGGCGCTTGATGCTAAAGATTTGGATGCTTGTTTTGGACGCCAAATGTGACAAATTTTAGGCCGAACTAAAGGTGGACTCAAGGTAAAATAATGTACTTCCACATGGAGATCAACGGGGGTTCACTGTTACTGTTACCGGGCCAACCAGTCATAGCAATAGTCTCCTAATAACAAGTGCCTGAAGTGAAAGCTGTAAAATCACTGACTTTCAGTTCGAACGACAAGCTTATGGTACCGAGGTAGGCGCTCTACTCGTATTTTCTCAACTATCTTTTTTTCGTTTTTCGTTTAAAAAAAAAAAATTATTCCAAGTCAGATGGGTGGTTCTTAATCATCCTTGCTTTGGAAATAAATAAAGTATAATATGACATGCTGGTCAATGGTTTTTTCTTCAAGTAAATTCTCAATAATAAAAAAACGAAAACGAATTTTTTAAATAAAAAATCTCAGTTTTTTTAAGATTCCGTTTGATGTTTTCCCTGAAGTTTGCTCCAATGTAATGAGAACACGCAATGTTTGTCCATGATGAGATTGCTTGAAAATTGTTAATTTCTAATAACATTATTAAGACTACTTTTTAAAGATTTGCTTCTTTAATTTTTGGACTGCAAATTATAAAGTCGAAAATTAGTTTTGAAACAAAAATGTATTTCTTGTATTTTGCATTGTTAATCCCGAGTTGGTTTTATCCTGTTCTTTATTTGCTGATCAAATTTGTTGTTGGCATCCGTCTGTCCCGGAAGACAATGATGCTCTACACCTAGAACATCAAATTATGGTCAGCTGCAGCGTCGGCTGTGGCTGTGAAGTCCGATGCGATAGCCACAGATACGTTGGCATTTATTGCATGCAAATGGGTGAGCTGGTGGAATGGGGGCAGGCTGTATCCGCTGTCGCCTGCGACTCCTCTTCTCCTCCCATTGGCTCTTTCTCTTCTCCTCGGCTTGTTTGACGATGGTCTTGACATTTGATCGCCATAGTGTCCAGTCGGCTGTTGTTGACTCAAGGCTTCCAGGGCTGATGTTACAGTTCTTCAAGTGGCGCTTGCAGACATCCTTGTAGCGCAAAGTTGGTCGTCCTGTTGGCCGAGTCCCTATATGTGTGTGTCCACTGGTAGGTTTTAGGAATAGAAAAAAGGAATGGAAATGTCTTGGGTGTTTCAATTGGTGCGATTTTGGAATTCCTAAAACCTACCAGTGGACACACACCTTATGGCGAGCTCACCGTACATGATGTCTTTTGGGATACGTCCATCATTCATTCTGCACACATGACCGAGCCAGCGCAGTCGCCTCTAGGTTAGCATTGCGTACATGCTGGGTAGACCTGCCCTTGATATGACCTCTGATCAAATATATGTGTTATATAACAAATAGTCATGATATTTATTAAGAGTCAGATTTAAAATATTACAATTAAACTCATCCACTGATTCCTTCCTTAGCCTACTGTTATAATGACAAGTTCAAGATGGATTGGTGTGGTTTTTGTTTGGTTTTTTTTTGTTTCTTATTTTGTTTTCGGGAGTAGGATTCTAGGTTTTTGTCACCGAGATGAATGCTTGTTCTGAATTTTTTAGTTGTGGTTAGTTGTGACTTTCATCATGTTTCATCACTCTTGTCTCTCTTTCGTCGGCAAATGGAAAGGAGAAATGAAGAATGAAAGAATCCCTTTTTGTTGCCCAATTTGGCGTTGAAACGAGAGTTTCAGCATTAAAAGGAGAATAACAAAATGGAAAGAAAGTAAAGGAGGGAAAGGAGAGACTGAAATTCTAGGGGAAGGAAATCAAGACGAAGAGTGGTACTGAGAAAAGCAAAGAGAGAATCTTATAGGGAGAGAGAGAGAGAGTGTGTGTGTGTGTGTGTGTGTGTGTGTGTGTGTGTGTGAGTGAGAGAGAGAGAGAGAGTGTGTGTGTGTGTGTGTGTGTGTGAGAGAGAGAGAGAGAGAGAGCAAGAGAGAAAGAGAGAGAGAGAAAGAAAGAAAGAGGGGGGAAGAGAGAAAGAGAGAGAAAGAGAGAGAAAGAGAGAAAGAGAGAGAGAGAA
>JAUEKZ010201936.1:0-5000 GCA_031471865.1 Melibe leonina
TGCTGAATCTTCTTTTCTATCTGTTTTATCATCTCTACCCTTCTCATCCCTTTGGCTTCCCCGTTCACTGTCTGGTCCGTGCTCAACAAAGAGGAGAAGCACGTACACATTATAGCTACACACACGCATTTACACACATACATACACACACATACACACAGGCATTTATACACACACACATACATACACACACGCATTTACACACACACACACACACACATACACACACGCATTTATGACACACACACATACACACACGCATTTATACACACACACACACATACACACAAGCATTTATACACACACATTCATACACACACACATACACACACGCATTTACTCACACATACACACGCCCATTTACACACACATACACACACGCATTTACACACACACACACATACAAACACATACACACACACCCATACTACGGTAGAGGGAGAGAGATTGGGGTTAGGAGAGTGAGATAGAGAGGGGGAGGGGGGGGGGAGGACGTATGGGAGGGAGATGGAGATAGCGATAAATAGAGAGAGCGGGGGTATGGGAGGGAGACAGATAGAGAGAGGGGGGATTAATGGAAGGAGACAGAGAGAGGAAGGGAGAAAGATAGATAGATAGATAGATAGAGAGAGAGAGATACTTTCAGATAGTCCAGTGTAGTCAATCCCCAGACTGCTTAGGGGTGCTCTGGGTGAGGACTCAGTGCACTAAAAAGGGATAATATTAATGGTAAATAAATAATTAACGATAAATAAGTTGTGATATTTAGTGTCTGTTTATGAGAAAAAATGTACTAAACCAGAGGATCACGCACCATGCATGAAACACACTGAGACTTGGTAAGAGACTGTTACTCTGTCCCCCTTCATTCATTTCCTCTTTGACAATCAATGAATACACACGACAAAACCCCTGCCTGGTGCCACACTGTTGTCAACCTCTAAGGCGACAACACACACGCTAACACACACACAAAAACACATAATATATACATACACATACACAAATATACACACACGCTATATTATACACTCACGCAAATAAACACACACAAACTATAACACTCTCACACACACACACGACATATTATACACTTACGCATATACACACATACATACACGACACATACACACACACACACATACACACAGACACACACATGAACACACACACACACACATACACACAGACACACACATGAACACACACACACACACACACATAAACACACACACACACGTCGTTCTAGATAATAAAATAGAACTAGAGAAAGAAGGAACCGGCGTCACTTCGATCGTCCTCAGTGTTTCAATATTTGCACACTTGTAGTGCTGCAGACTTTGTGCGTGTGTGTGTGTGTGTGTGTGTCGACTTGAACGCACCCGTTGAACGCAGCCAGAATCGAACATGAACCCAATGACCTCTATATCACATTATTGTTCTCATTATTCTCATTATTATTATTATTATCATCATTTTATACTATTATTGTTTTCATTCTTCTTATTCTTATTTTTGTTCTTGTTGTTGTTCTCTTCCTCCTCCTCTTTCTTTTTCTTTTTCTACTTCTTCTTCTTCTTTTTCTACCTCTTCTTCTTTTCTTTCTACTTCTTCTTCTTCTTTTTCTACTTCTTCTTTTTCTTCATCTTCTTCTTCTTCTTCTTCTTCTTCTTCTTCTTCTTCTTCTTCTTCGTGTGATGAAATGGCGATGATAATGGTTATGATGAGGAGTAGGACGAAGAGGAAGAAGAAAACAAAGTTGAAAATGGAAGACGATGATAAAAATAACAAGGAGAAGATAGATTGACCATCACTGTTTTATTTACCTGGGGTGAATAGACAACATTCATGGAGAAGAAGGAAGAGGAGAAAATACACAAATCAGCGGGGACTAAAGAGATTAGACAGGAAGTGGAAACAACAAAAGGGGAAATTGCAAGACGGATATGGTTCTAAGACGATAACCAGTTCAGTTCACACATCAACGAATTTCAGCAAGTGAAATAAAGAAGGAAAAAAAAAGAAAAAAAGAAAAGAAAAAAAAGAAGTAAAGAGAAAAAAAGGAGAAAAAAAAAGATTGCTGAAAAAAATGGTGGATGGTATACTTCCGTTCAGTTAAGCACTAGACATGCGCGTGGCATTATGTGATATCATTATTGCGGCCATGTTTTGATTGCTAAGTAGCGTTATGTGGCGTAAGTGAACGGGGTTGTTTTGGTACAGTAAACGGTAAAGAGATTATGGTAGGGGAGTAGTTGGTTTTATGGTCTGCTGTTGTGATAGATCTCTATCTGGTGGTGTGAGGTGGGTAGTTGGTGGTATGGTCAGCTATGACTGTTATGTTTGTTGCAGATTGTGCTATGGAAGATTGTATGTAGATAAATGAGAGAGGTTCCCACAAGGCACTTGTTTGTATGTGTGTGTGTCAATATGTGTGTGTGTCAATATGTGTGTGTGTGTGTGTGTGAGAGAGAGAGAGAGAGAGAGAGAGTAGGGGGGGGGGAGGAGAGAGAGTGTGTGTGTGTAAGAGAGAGAGAGTGTGTGTTTGTGTTTTTTTGTTTCTTTGTGTAAAGCGATGGACACATTTCATTAGATAATATGAAACTAAGATAATGTAAAGAAAGAAAAGGGAAGAGAATGGGATGGGAGAGAGAGAGAGAGAGAGAGGGGGGGGGGGACAGAGAGAGTGGGAGGGAGGAAGGGAGGGATGGAGACATGCAGACATTTGATAGGAGGAAGAGAATATCATGTCTGTGCTGTCACTGGTTAGGATATCACTGCCAGGGATTGGGTCTGTCCGTGCCGTGGTGGTGCTGTGTGAGGGATTGTGTGTGTGTGAGGGATTGTGTGTGTGTGAGTGTGTATGATGTGTGATGGTGTGTAATGGTGTGTGTGAGTGTGTATGATGAGTGATGATGTGTGATGGTGTGTGATGATGTGAGTGTGTATGATGAGTGATGATGTGTGATGGTGTGTGTGTGTGAGTGTGTATGATGTGTGATTATGTGTGACGGTGTGGGATGTGTGACGGTGTGTGATGTGTGACGGACGACAGGCACCGATCGAAAGAGGTAGGGGGCTGCCTCAAGGACAGGACAGCCGTGGTAAAGTAAAGACCCGGTGGTCATGATGACTTGGACGGTGCGTTCCTTTCTACTTCCCATGTACCATCTCAGACTAAAGGCGGTTAACCACAGCCTCCGGTCCGTTCCGTTCCGCTCCGCTCAGCTCCGCATTTAAGGAGAACATTAATTAAAAGAACTTTTGAGCGACGAAACATTTATTCATTGTGGTTACAGTAGCAGAATAGAGTGTTCGTTAAACGCTTACATACCGGTAATACAAGTTAGACGAAGTCAAATATCTGTGGTTATGTGTGTGTAATGTATAATCGTCCGGTTGTTGTATTTTTATTTTATACTTTTGTTTGTTTTAGTTTTTGTTTTGATTGCTTGGTTTTTGTTGGGATTTTCGGGGGGGGGGAGGGGTTTTGTTTGTGTGTGTGTGTGTGTGTGTGTGTGTATATATGTGTGTGTATGTGTGTGTGTGTGTGTGTGTGTGTGTGTGTGTGTGTGTGTAGACTGTAGACAAGGGATTGTATGTTGACATGATGTTGTTCACCGATTTCGACAGTTACGCGAATCGAAGCGGACGCCGTGGACAAGCGTACCAAGGTTGTGTGTTCTCCTGTGTACTGCTTTGGCTGTTCCATGGCGGTTGAAGGTTCCATGCCGGTTCCATGCTTGCTTGCCTCATCGGGCTTCATTAGCATCAGGTGGTGTGGAACCGTCCAGGTGGATGTGTGTATGTGTGTGTGTTTGTGTATGTGTGTGTGTTGGTGTGTGTGTATGTGTGTGTTTGTCTCTGTGTGTATGTGTATGTATATTATGTATGTGTGTGTGCATGTATGTGTGTTTATATATATATATATATGTGTGTGTGTGTGTGTGTGTGTGTGTGTGCGTTTGTGTACCCATGTATGTGTGTGTGTGTGTGTGTGTGTATTGGGAATGCTGGTTGGTCAGGCCTGTATTGTGTGTGTCTGATTATCATTATTATTCATTTTTTCGTGCACGGGATGTTTGTTTGTTGGGTTTGTTTGTGTTTGTTGTTGTTGTTTTGTTGGGGTCTGGTTTGTGTTTTTGTTTTGTTTTTTGTTTGTCATTGTATTTAAGTTGCTTGGTTGGTTAAGTTCTTGGTCAGTGTTTGGTGGTGCAGTGATTGTTTTGCCATGTGTTTTAAGTCGTTGTTGTTGTTGCTGTTGTTGTTCGGGTTGTTTTTGGTCTTTTTCTCGGAAATGGTAGGTAGGTGGTCTATTGGTGATTGGAAGTGTATGTAAGTGGTTCAAACGATATGTAGGTGGTTGGAAGGGTAGGTGGTTGGATGGGTTGGTGGTTGGAGGGGTAGGTAGGCGGTTGGAACTATATGTAGGTGGTTGGAAGGTTAGGTATGTGGTTGGAAGGGTTGGTGGTTGATGGGGTAGATAGGTGGTTGGAAGGGTTGGTGGTTGATGGGGTAGATAGGTGGTTGGATGTGAAAATTGTAGATTCCCCATGAGTCCAGATCGCGTTAACCTCAGTGGTATTATGAAGCGACCTCTTATCATCCTCATCATCATCATCATCATCATCGTTCGTCGTTGTTATCGCCTCGGTCATCGCCCCCGAAGTATTCATTAACATACTGCGTGTCTGAATATGTTGATGAGCAATGCATGCATTCATGCACCCACCCATGGCACCGTTGACATCAAGGGCTTGGAGGGAGCCAGAGTCTCCAGACTCCAAAGCCATTGAGAGCACGCACTAAATATTGTACAATTCATATTTACACACTACACACTAAACATACTTTCATATTTACACACTACATATACTTTCATATTTACACACTACACACTACACAGATTGTTCATATTTACACACTACACACTAAACATACTGTTCATATTTACACACTACACACTACACAGATTGTTCATATTTACACACTACACACTA
>JAUEKZ010201936.1:7500-11169 GCA_031471865.1 Melibe leonina
GACGACACATCTGTGGGTTTCGAACCATCGACCTTCCGGTTACGAAGCGGACGTTCTACCGATCAAGCTACAATGACGTCCCTTTCTATCTCTCGTCCCTCCTCATCCTCATCCTCCTCCTCCTCCTCTTTATATTCTCCAACACCTGGTAGGGCTGGCTTCAAGTCAAAGTTTATAATAAATTGTTTGTTTATTTATTTCATTAACATCATCATAATTTCTTCATCCCCCTCCCCCACGCCCACACCCCTTCCCTGTCAGATTTTGGGGGGTTTTCTGCTGGGTATTTTGGGGTTGTTGTTTTTTTTTGCTGGATGGTTGGTTAGCGTGACTCTTCCAACTCTCTCTCCCCTCAAACCCGCCCCCCTCATCCATCCTTTTAAAAAAAAAATTGTTTTGTTTGGGAGGGCTGGGTTTTTTTTTATCAAGTTTTTCAAGTGTCGCAAGGTGTATAATGTCTATTTATGTTCGAGATACAAAGACATTTTTGAAGAAGTCTTCGGCTTCAGATTATGGACGGAGACGTGGGATGGTGGGATGGTGCTGCCTCTTTCTGTCTTTGCTTCTCTGTCTGTCTGTTTGTCTGTCTGTCGCCCCTGGGCGATGTAAGGAAACTTGGGCCTCGCCTCTTCCTCTCCGTGGGCGATGGTTTGTTTACAAATTGAGTACGATCTGGAGATTCTGAAGAGGACTTCACGTGTGTGTGTATGTCTGTGTGTGTGCGTGTGTGTGTGTATGTGTGTGTATGCGTGTGTGTGTGTGTGTGTGTATGTGGGTGTGTGTGTATCGTTATTTGTTTTAGTTAAGATTCCGCTTTTTAACTCAAGGTGTGGGATATTGGGAATAAGTGGGGCTCTTGCTGAATGTGTGTGTGTGTGTGTGTGTGTGTGAGAGAGAGAGAGAGAGAGATAGAGAGTATGTGTGTGTGAGGGGGTTGTCTGTAAGTGAGCAGACGGTAGACATCTGTGGCCTTGGTCTTTCCCTCCAATTTCTGTCTTTCTTTGTCTCTCACTCTCTCCCTCTGTATCTTCCATCATCCCCAACCCAACCTTCTTTCCCTCACCATCTCACCTTTCTTTCTCTCTTTCTCTCCTTCTCTTTCTCTCCTCTCTCTCGTTCTCTCTCTCTCGTTCTCTCTCGTTCTCTCTCACTCTCTCTCGTCCTCTATCTATCTATCTATCGATCTATCTATCCCTCTATCTATCTATCTCCCATTCTCTCTCTACTCCTTGTATCCACCTATGCTAAAACCCACTTATACAAACTTACACAAACACACACACACACATATACATACACATCCTTACACACACACACACACATACAAAAAAAGGCGTCACTAAGAGTCCGCCTGATAGAACCAACAAGGATATTGATATGACAAAACATATTTTAATAGTTAGTTGGCAAGAACAGAATCCATAGATAAATTGTTCTATCATGTTTAAAAATGTATTATTTTAAAACGTTTAGGTCAGAGTTGTCTCCACCTTTTGTCGTATCACAAACCAATCAATAAGTCTCTCTCTCTCTCTCTCTCTCTCTTTCTCCTCGCTCTCTCCTCTCTCTGTCTCTCTCTCTCTCTCTCTCTCTCTCTCGGCTATCCTTTAAATTTTTTCATGACGTCAATCATTTCTAAAATAGCAATTTTTTAATCGATTCCTCCCCCCCCCCTCTCCCATTCTCTTTCTCTCTCTCTCTATCTATCTATCTATCTATCTATCTGTCTCTCTCTCTCTCTCTCTCTCTCTCGCTCTCTCTCTCTTTAATACCTGTGACCTTATAGTTTTATGAAAAGTAAACATAGACGTTAAAATGATTGTCGTCAACTCAAGGGAGGAGAATAACACTCACAACAACATTACGCTATCATCATCCTTCAAACACGCAGCACAGATAGCATAGTATTTATCTAGATACATAGTTGACACTTCATATAATACCGTGCTAAAACCATAATCACCACCACCACCACCTCCACCACCACCACCATCACCACTACCCGTCCACTACCAACCATGAAAACGATAATGGTAATAATAATGATAATGGCGATGATAACATCAGTGAGAACGTTCTACTATATCACGATAATGGCTCCGGATATATTCTACACCTTAACCCTCTTCCAGCGAGCTCTGAATCTAACCCAACTGAAATATACAATATCTTAAAAATCTACGTGATTTTATACCAGATAAATCAAATTTCAGTGAACTGAGATGTGCCAAAAGCTTGAAATTCCGTTTTTTTTTGGGGGTATGTTTATTTCAGTCCACTAAAATTGTATTTATCTGGTATAAAAACGCCTAATTTTCAAGATTTCCCATGTTCTATTTGGTTAGAATTGGACCCCGCAGTACAAGGGTTAATGCAGCATTTAACTAAGTAAAGCACTCCTCGTCATGCCTGTCTGGCTTGAAGCTTTTAGACTATCCCGTGACCCCACCGCGACCTTTCCCTTACCTACCACCGGAAGTTGTAAATCAAGGGGGATTAACTCGGGGGTTATGAAATTGTCATTGTGTGGAAAATGTGAAATTGTGAACATGTGAATCGTGAACATTTCCCCCCGGAGATAACTCTGATAACATCGGTCAGATCGTTGGTGTATGTGTGTGTTGGTAGGTGTGTGTGTTTGTGTGTTGGTGTGTATGTTTGTGTGTTGGTATGTGTGTGTGTTTGTGTGTTGGCATGTGTGTGTGTTGGTATGTGTGTATGAGTTTGTTTGTGTGTGTATGTGTTTGTTTGTGTGTGTTTGGGGTTTTCGGGTTTGTATATTTAAGTGTGTATGTGAATGTGTGTGTGTGTGCCTTATGTGGTTTTTGTGTATTATGATAATATAAATTAGACGTTGGCTAAATTTAAAGACAGGAAGATAGATTTGTTAATAAATAGATTGATACAATAAGATAGAGTTGATAAAATAAGATAGAGAGAGAGAGAGAGAGGGGAGAGGAAACAGATGAATGGAGAGAGAAATGGATTGTGGGGAGGGGGTGGCGAGAGAGAGATAGAGAGGGGTGGGTGAGATAAGAAAAGGGTGAGTGGAACAGAGAGGGAGCGAGGGTGTGGAGGAAAGGTAGAGGAAAAGGGAGGAGGAGAATGGGGATGAGAGAGGGAGGAAGAGAAGGGAAGGGAGAGAGAGAGCGGGTTTAAGGTAGAGAGAGAGAGAGAGAGAGAGAGTGGGATATGGTCCAGACACACTCTCCCTCTCTCCCTGCCTTCATGTGCAGTAGTTTGTACGAGCATAAGGACCGGGGAAGAGGATCGATCGATTTGAAATTCACCTCGTGGGAAAATTGATACGTATCGGTCTAAAATAAATTCGCGTCTGGCAATTCTGTGTCAGTTCAGGTTGAATGTAGGTATTCACTGAGGCATTATGTCTTGTGCTCTCTCTCGCCCCCCCCCCCCCCACACTCTCTCTCTTTTGTCTTTCTCTCTCTCTCTCTCTCTCTCTCTCTCTCTCTCTCTTTCTACGTCTCTCTCTCACTCACTCTCTTTCTCTCTTTCTTTCTCTCTCTCCCTGTCTCTTTCTCCGTCTCTATCCCACTCACTCGAACTCTCTCTCTCTCTTTGTTTCTTTCTTTCTTTTATCCATCCACTCTCCGTCCCTCTTTCCCTTTTACACAATTGTCTTTCTCCCCCCCCCCCCTTCCTGCGCCT